>CM021107.1:511694680-511821117 GCA_007115665.2 Sequoiadendron giganteum | reverse complement strand
TGGTTTGCTCGGGCTCATCCTCCTCTATAAGCTGGGTATCTCCCGACCCTTGGGTCCCCTGTTCTGTGTTTTCTTCTTCTTCCAAAGCCGTGTCCAACATCTGCTGAAAATGGGTGTCGGCCATGGTTTCCTCTTCCTCCTCCTGTTGGCCGCCCCTGGATAGACTGACGCTAGCTGATTCCCGGGCGTTGGGCTGATCTACCTCCCCAAGTCCCTGCTCTTCCTCTAATCCTGCCCTCTGATCGGCAAATAATGAAACCACTCTTAAACTCGAAGATTGAGTTTGTGAGTGCACGGGTGATGCTTGTTCTATCCTCAACGGTATCGGCTGGGTTGGCACTTCCACTTGTGCCCTCGATGTCCGAGCAATTTGTTTCCCTCTTTTTACCGATAACGGCCTTGGGTCACCCATCAAGCTGTAAGTAAGGGCGATCGACTTGCTCTTAAGTCTGCATACATGTCTGTCGACCCAAGTCCTGGTAAAAGTCATCACCGGGATAGAAAGAGTGTCCAAGTCCATGATCTTTGGCTCGGACCAATCAGGTGGTGGGACAGGAGTATCCCTAACTGACCCATAGTCGGTTTGCATGACGTTGACATCCTCCTCCACCTGGTCGGGAACTGGAATAATCTCACATTCTTTAATCAACTTGAGAGGAAGTCTGGAAAACATCCTTCTTCTTATCTCAGCCTCATCCACTGCATTTGCCCAGAAGTCCTCCAGATGAGCTCTGTGCCGGTATTCAACGTTCTGTACCATCCGGATGTTCCCGTAAGGATCGAAATCCTGCCTGGCTGTGTGATATGACAAATGATAAGATTGCAGCTCATCCTCTGCCTCTCGGGCTGCCTGCAAAGAGGGACACACCTCAATGGAATTTCCCATGGTGATAGGGAAATCAAGCCCACCCTTCTTTTTCCTTTTCTGAATCTTATCGTAGGCAATCCATTGCCTAGATATCTCAAACATTACTATGTGATCAGTGGGGTATCGTGGTAACCGATATGGATACGAAGTGAACCCTTGCAGCCTAATATATGTGAATTTCGGGAATTGGATGAGCCAATACCCATATTCCTCAATCAATGTCTGTGCTTCTTTAGATATTCTCTGCTGCGTCCTTTGCTGAAGCGTCCTTGCAATGTGCATTGTGAATGCATCATTTGCCCGTTTATAGTTGGCAATGTTAGCCAAATGTAGCTGTGTGCAGGCTTCATGAATTTTGAATTGACCAGGGGCACAGCCGATTGGCTCTTTGTACGAAATCCCTCTGTACTTAGTCATTCTGGCCAACATGTAAATCACATATGAGCTCATGTAGAAAGTCTTCGTCACCTTCAAGCTCCTGAATTGCTCATCGATGTGGTTGCTAATCATCCTAGCCCAATCGACACACTCTTTTCCTTCCAAGATGATCTCGATGAAGTAGAACATCCAAGGCTCGAAAATGTAAGCCTGTGCACTCCCATTCACCCGGCTCAGCATCATTATCAAATCACAGTATTCTTGTTTCACGTCCTCGGCAATTATCTGCTTTGGGAGCTTAGTGCGGGGTGGCCTCGGCTTCTGCATCCAAACTCTGTTGATGACTGCAGTGACTCTTTCGAAAGAGGAAGAGTACATCTTGTCTGCCCTCTTATTTGTTCTGTATAACATCTCCTCAGCAGTTGGAATCCCAAATGCCTCTCCGATGGCATCCGGTGTGAAGTTGGCGAGCAGTTTACCATCCGGAGAGACAATCGTCCTACGTTCTGGCTTGTAGTGATTGGCGCACTCCACTCCATAATTAGTTCCAGACACTGAATTGCTGGCGGAAAACTAGCAGCTGCGTAGATTCCACTCTTCATTATATTATGTGCCGTGACGGATGGTTGATGGCCCCCTAGCCCGAACATCCTTGATTTGAGTGCATTTAGATTAAATGAACCAAGGTTGGTGTCATTTAATCCTGCCAACTTTGAAATTATTGCTGACTTTGGGAGAAATGGCTTAGCGAGCCTCTTAATCATTGCCTGCCGAGATGAGCCAGCCTTGCCTGCTTCAGTGTTTGCAGCTCTGCCTGCGGCTCTGCTTGTTCCTGCAACATCCTTTGCGCCAGCCATCTGCAAAATAAAATAGAAGAATAAGCTAGACTGCAGATTTTTAATAAAATAAAACAATTCCCGAGATGGCTGCGAATACGGAGTTAGCTTTGAAAATAAAATTTCTCAGCATAAATTTCTAACTCCAAACCTCGTACTGTATAAAAATCTCTGAGTTTAGAGACAACTTTCAGCAACTGCACTTCTGACTGGTGAAGAAAAAACGCAGCAAGCTAATAACTTTCAGTAATGTAGCTAATTTCTCCAGCACAAATAGTTCGAACCTTGACTTCACTTTGTCAACTTCAGCAATTAGAGGAATAAAGAGTTGCCAGCAATATGAAATTTCAACTTCCTCAACTTCTCAATGTTTAAACTTCTTCAACACTTCGACTTTCAGTAGCTTGAAAATAAAGATCTCCAGAGAAAAGAAATCTTCTACAATTTTGCAAGTCTGCAGCGACTTCAACAATCTGGAAATAAAATCTTAGCTCTCCAGTATACAACTTCGAACTTCGCAGCAACTCCACTTTCAGCTCTTTGAGAATTAAATTCTCCAGCAACTCCGGAAAATAACTTCAACCTTCAACTTCGAAGTTGCAGCAACACACTTTCAGCTCTTCGAAAGAAAGAGTCTCGGCAAATGAAAATTTCTCCAGCACTTCGCACTTTCAGCAACTCAACACTCCGAAATAAAATAAACTCTCACAGAATTTCTCTCCTCAACCACTTGGAAAATATTTCAATCTCTCAAGAACTTCTCCAGCAACTTCAACTTCGAAACAATGTGAGGAGAAATGAGAGAAGAGATTGTTTAAATAACTTTTCTCGGAGAATCCTGCTAAGTAGTGCTGGGGCTATTTTTAGCACCTTCATCAATTTTCCACTCTCTTCGTTCGGAATCTTCTAATTCAAGCGCAGTAGTGGGCTAGTCGTCAGCCGGTCATTATGGCAGTCGCCATTAATAATGATTCCTTCTTCTTCAAATTTCGAATTTTCCTCTTAGTCTGCCAGTTAACTCTTGGCGATTTAAACAACTCGCGAGAAAAACAATCACTTGACTTGATTTAAAATTCCATTTTAAAATCTCGCAGTGTTTAAATAAATTCAACTCGAAAAAATTCGTGGGAGTTGTAAATATATTTCCAACTTTTAAAATGTCTGTCATTTAAATCCTTGATTTCATAAAATTTGCCTTAGACATTTTAAATTTTCTCATTAAAATGTTCAACTCCGGGCGATTAAAAATTGTTTGCGTGCTCGAAATAATTCGTCCTTTGAGATTTAACTTCTGTCAGGAAAATAATCTAGTCAAAACGAGTTTCCTCTGAGAATATTAAAATTTCCCTTAGGAAATTAATTTTAAAATTTCCCAACTCATGGGTGCCTTTTAAACGGGTTCATTTGATTTTCACTTGACCCATGGAAAATATTCATCGATATCAAATCTTCCCCCTTGAAAAATATTCGTCGACTTTCAACTGCCTTTGGAAAATTTTAAAACTCATCAAATCATCCTTCCATGCCAAGGGCGTATTTTTCCCTAGTGAAGTGTTATATCACTTAGAAAAAATTTTCTAGCACTTTCTCTACCACAGGCGTATACATTTTGATGAAATATTTATTTCATTAAAAAAAAATTCCTTCACTTTACACCTCTGGCGCACTTTCATGTGTCTACTTTTATTTTGTTGCCTTAGGAAATTTTCTCCAGCAACCTTGGCGTATTTTACTCATGCAAGCCTTGATTTCTCACTTAGAAAATTCTCAAACAGTTAGAATATCCTTTCAAGGTGAGGGCGCATTTGCTAGGTTCCACTTTTATTTCGTTGCCTTAGGAAATTTTCTCCAGCAACCTTGGGCGCATATGGGGTCTTGAACTTTCATTTTCTTGACTTAGAAATTTCTCCAAGTCCTAGCCACTTTATCTTGCCTTGGGCACATTTTGACCTCTCTACTTTCACTTCATGCCTTAGGAAAATTTCGGCCATCTCCTCTTCATCATGGGCGCAAATGCTAGGCCAAGCTTTCATTTTCCTTTGAGGGCGCATTTCACCCTTGACACTTTCGTTTGTGTGCCTTAGAATATTTTATCGAGCTCACTTTACACCTTGGGCGCATTTTGAGGTATGAGCTTCTGTTTTATGCCTTAGGTGTTTTTCATTTTTCTCAAACTCCCTCACCTCTCCTTGGGCGCAAATGCTAGGCCATGCTTCTGTTTTGCTAGGTGGGCGCATTTGGAAGGGGCTACTTTTATTTCTGCCTTAGACAATTTTCAAGCCTCTGCCTGCCCCTGCTCTTGCATTCTATTTATAGCCACCTGCTATTTATAGTAAGTTTGACTTTCTGACTTTAGTAGCTCCGTTTTGCCTGAAAGTTGCAACGCTTGATCTTGATAGCTTGAGTGTTACTCTGATGCCAACCTCGGGTGCAGACCTGCTATTTATAGCCGTGCCCTGACTTACTAAAAATAGTAAGTTCTCCGACTTTGCTCAAATTTTGCCAGCAGGTGCCTTGAAGTGTGCTGACATGGGTGGGGTACTTTGTTTCGGCTATTTTTGGATTTTACCCTCTATAAAAGTGGAAACCCTAATTTGATTTGCATGTATCCCGAACGGTCTCCGTTTGACTTCGTTCCTTCTGCATGTCGTTCTGCTTGCTGGACTGGAGTGTTGGGCGACTGCCGGAGTGTACCTGCTAAAAATAGAAATTGTCTGAAAAGTGACTCATCCACTGCCAGATGGTTTTGTATGTCATATTGCCCGCGGGATCTCAAAAAACCCAGAAAAACCCAGAAAACTGGTCTGTATGCATGCACTGGCTAAAAATAGTAAGTCCTCAAAACTCGATCTTCTCTGCTTGCAAGTCACACCGTTGCGAAGCTCTCGAAAAACCCATGAAGAAAAACCCGACATGCGTTGAAAAACACTGCATGCGAACCCTAAAAATAGCCTCCGAAGGCTGAACTCTGAAAGTGGTTGTCTTGGTTTGCATGTTACATCACTGCGAAGGTTTTGGAAAACCCAGAAGGATTCTCCAGACATGCATCTGAAAAGCCCATGTGGAAACCCTGAATTTGGCTCTTAAAGCCTGAAATGCCAAAAATAGTAAGTCGTCTGATCTGGCTCAAAATTTACGTGTAGACAGCTTGATGTCACTTGGATGCAGTGGAACTGACAGAATTCCAAAATCTCAATAAAATAGTCCCAAATTGAATACTTACTAAAAATAGTAAGTTGCCGGAATACAGTGAAAATTTAGGGGGACTCTGCTGGAAGTCTTCTGACTGCTGCTCTAAGCTTAGATTTCAATTTTATAACTCAGTCTGACCTTAAATAAGCCTGAAGGATGAAAACCCTAATTACACAGACTTGACCAATATTTCAACCTGGGTCAAACAACGGGACAATCCCCGGAAGGACCAGAGACCAGAGAGAGAGCGAACCAAAGCCAAAAGACCAGAATGGAGCAAAATTTAGGGGGTCCCCATCTTGATGGGGTGATGTGTGAAAAAGGTCACAACATGACTGAGTTGTTATACTTAGGCCATATCATCAGTGCAGAGGGAGTGCGGATGGATCCTGAGAAGATCCGTGCTATCGTAGATTGGCCTACTCCAGTGAACCTTACACAGCTACGAGGATTCCTTGGGTTATGTGGTTTCTATCGCAGATTTGTTAATGGTTATTCACGCCATGCAACACCTATGACGGATTTGTTGAAAAAAAGTGCATTTTGTTGGACTCCTGAGGCACAGGAGTGTTTTGTGAGGTTCAAGGAATTGATGACTACGTGTCCAGTGCTGGCACTGCCAGATTTTACGAAGCCCTTTGAGCTTCAATGCGATGCTTCTGGTGAAGGCATTGGCGTGGTGCTTATGCAGGACAAGCACCCGATTGTTTATGAGAGCAGAAAACTCAGAGGACCAGAGAGGCTCTACAGTATTTATGATAAGGAGATGCTAGCCATAATGCACGCCTTGGCCAAATTCAGGCAATATCTCGTGGGTAGTAAATTTTGTATCAAAACTGATCACAATACCTTAAGGCATTTCCTGGGACAGCGAGACTTAAATGACCATCAGCAGAAATGGGTGAGTAAGTTACAGGCATATGGCTTTGATATTACCTATATCAAAGGTACCCAGAATGTTGTTGTTGACGCTCTCTCACGCCGGCCTTATTTGAGTTCTATGGTACATATTTCAGAGGACTAGAGGCATTTGATTGTGGCAGAGTATGCCATGGATACTTGGGCATCTGGTATTGTAGAGGGATCGATGGTGGACACCAGGTACACACTTGTGAATGACTTGATCATTTACAAGAACAGGATTTTCTTGATCCCAAGATCTGAGATGAAGAACACCATTATGCGAGCCTTTCATGATGTACCAACAGCTGGGCATCCCGGGTACTTCAAAACATACAGGCAGATTCGGGAGAGGTTTACATGGAAGGGTCTTAAGGCAGATGTTCTTCAGTATGTGCGTGAGTGCCCTGTTTGTCAGCAAAACAAACAGGAGAACACATATCCGGCAGGATTGTTGCAGCCACTTCCGATTCCTGATAGGAAGTGGGAATGCCTGTCGATGGATTTTATTACGGGCTTGCCCAAAGCCCAGGGACGTGATTGCATATATGTAGTTGTGGATCGGCTGACGAAGTATGCCCACTTCTTTCCGATCACCACCGCTTACACAGCTACACAGGTAGCAGAGGTCTTCTTCGGTGAGGTGTTCAGATTACATGGGTTGCCTCGGAGCATAGTTAGCGATAGGGATAGTCGGTTCCTGAGTCACTTCTGGCAGTGGGTGTTCAGACTTTGTGGGACCGAGCTTACACCGAGCACCAGTTACCACCCGCAGAACGATGGTCAGACGGAAATAGTGAACAAATGGGTGGAAGGCTATCTCAGGAATTACATTGCAGGGCAACAAAAGGCGTGGGTCAAGTGGATATATTTGTGCGAGTATTGTTACAATACTACTTTTCACATGACCATTCAGATGTCCCCCTTCATGGCGTTGTATGGTTATGAGGCGCCTAGTTTTCTGGATTTGCTACTGAGTGACAGTAGAGTGCCAAGTGCTGGAGGCTTATTACAGGAGAGTCAGGACACTATGAGGGCCCTCAAGGAAAATATTGCTAAGGCACAGAATCAGCAGAAGCAGTACGCAGATCAGAAGAGGACAGAGAGGTCTTTTGAGGTGGGAGACATGGTATATCTCATGCTGCAGCCGTACCGTCAGTCTACTCTCAGGAAGAGTGGTTCGGAGAAGCTCAAGCTGCGGTACTATGGTCCTTTTAGGATTCTGAGGCGTGTTGGAGAGGTGGCTTATGAGCTAGAGCTTCCGACGGATAGTAAGGTCCACAACGTTTTTCATGTGTCATGTCTCAAGAAGGCGTTAGGACATCGTGTGGTGCCTTTGGCAGTATTACCTCCCTTAGATGATGAGGGAAAGTTGATCTTAGTACCTGAGTCGATCCTGGAATACAGAGAGAGACAGTTGCGCAGGAGGACTATCAGGGAATATTTGGTGAAATGGAGAGATTTACCAGTAGAGGATGCTATGTGGGAGAGTGAGGATATTCTGCAGCATCCAGAGTTGAGATTGCTTGAGGACAAGCAATTTCGGGAAGGGCGGACTGTAATGTCCCCTTCCAATTGACATCTCTCAGTGCTTGAGATTAGCCTATTATGTGACCCTCGTAGGCTGATAGGGTGGATAGAGGGTCTGGTTGAGGTTTGGCTTGGCTTCTGGTGGCAGAATCTTTCAGTTGGCTTTCGTTCGGGGTTGTTCGGACATCATTTACTTGACTTGCTATTTTTAGTAAGTTAAGTCACTCAGCGGAGCACCCCTGCTATTTTTAGTAGTATGGTTTGGTCGTGTGCAAATTCAATCACTTATCCTCCAGCTTCAGACGGTTCGTTAATCGAACGTATTTTGAGGGAGATATTAATATTTTAATTGTCAAATTAAATATTAATTATTTGAAGCTTATATTATAAAGTTATAATATTATTTAATATTATAACTTAAGTGATTTCTTGAAGGGGTCGACCAACATTGAAGAGGGGCCACTTTTCAATTATAATTCATAATTAAAAGTGCGCCCGAGACTATTGAAAAATTAAAAGAAAAGTTCGAACTTTATTTAAATGGTGCCTCTTTGAGAAAAGTCAACTTTTTGAAGGATATAAGGGTTTCATTGGAAAAAGAGCTCATTATGTTATGAAATCGAATTTTGCTAAGTGCTTCTTCTGAGAACAGAGCCAAGGGTTCCAGTTTTCATTCTGCATTGGAGAACGAACCATCTTCAGTGTCTGCAGTTCAGAGGCTGTGAAATATCAACTGATCTATTGCTTGTCAGAGAGATAGCTTCATCCAGAGGTTATCACAGAGCTTTATCATTTGAGATATCTTCAGGGTTTTGGATTGAAACTCTTCCAGGAAGGGTTCTTTTTGGCGTCCATTTTTCAAGTGCTGGACACTTCTTTCAAGGGCTGTACAGATCCTTTATTGCTGTTGTTGAGCCATACTTGCTGCTGCAGGGGCGTACTTGCAAGTACAAGGGCGTACCTTCCACATTGGGCAAAGCGCCTCACTTTTGGGCATTCTGACTTCTCCAATGGGGTGCATACTCTTCTGGATTCATTTGCAAACATCAGACAGAGGGAGAAGTTGGTTTCTATGAAGGCCATACCATTTCATGGGCATCTCAGGTTGCTGCAATAATCAGGTTTTATTCACACAAATGTTGTTGCTTATTAATTTGCATGTTATCCAATCTCAGATGTAATAAGCCTAGAAGATCAATAGACAATCTGGCAATAAAATATCAAGTGATTTCTACCAGTTCTAGCTTCATAATATTTAATTTAATTTTTACAAGCATTTCCTTCCAAAATCGCATTTTATCTCTTTATGCAAAAAAACACAAAAAAACTCAAAACACTCAAAAACAAGCAAAAACAAGCAGTGTCAGAAACAGTGAGAATAAGGGTTTCTACGCAATACTCATCTATTATTTGGTGCGACTTCCATTAAGGTGCGGCTATATCATGAGATGGTGGAAGTTTTTTTGTTTGAACATCTTAATGAAACTTAATCGATATCTCCTAGGCTGGGTGTATGATATAGGAGTGACATGGTAGAGATTTTGACTGCCTTTGACCTCAGACTCAGCCAATGAGAATGGCGGCTACTTTCCCAATGAAGGCAGCAATAAACTTACAATTGTAGCTGATAGAGATAGCAGCAATATATGACTTAAGAAAATAGCTTGATACCAACCCAAATAGCTACGCTAATATGTAAGGCCTCATTTCCTTGAGACAGATTATCATCCACAATTCATCGATCAGCATAACAATTGAACTTCGACTCTATTCTGAGTAGGAAGTATGAAACTCGATTCTAAAAATAATAATATCACCTCATGCATACGATTCCACCAGAATATTATATTCACTTTAAGATTCAAATGCTATCGCTGGAAAATGAGCAGGAGTATAAACTTGTATATTCATATATATGCTTAATATTAAAATTATCACCTGGTAACCTCCTGTTCTGCAATACAAATTGTGTCAACATAATACTTGATTGACACCTTCAAAGAGTAGCATGAATATGAATCGCCATATAAGTAGAGTTGGTCATCTATATATATATATATATATATAAGTTTAAATCTTTAATTTAAACTTCATATGATCACCCAACAGAGTGGGGATATTAAAGTCTCCCCTTCCTGTAAACTACTTCCCCACAAGCAATCTTAAATCGTTATGTCGATATAAGGGTCCCAAATAAGCTTGTAGAATGTTTCCGCACATATCCATTGCTTCATGTTGATGCCATTAGACTCACAAAGTTTGTCTGACTCCATCATAGCATGAAGCAATTCCATGTCATTCAATATATCCATCATAGAAATTCCTGGGTCCCAAGGCTGGTAGAACCATTTGCCCATAACGTGGTTCCTTTGAACACTATTGAAAGTGATCTCTACAGGATCTCTAATGGGAAGATCAATCCAACGTTGCACAAACTCTTTTCCTTTCTTAGAACATTGTTGAGTTCCACCCTCGGTGTTTTTTGTTTGCATTTCGTCCAAAGTCTCCTTCTTGGTCTTCTACTAGGCTTTGGCCACAAATTGCAAGCAAATCTATAGGCTTCTCCACGAGTGGAGATCTAGAGGAAATCCATGTTTGATTGAATGAATGGTATTAAGTCAAACCTATACTTGAGAATGACATTTTGTAATGTCCCCTAGTTGGGTTGTGCTTGATTTTGCCCAAAAGTAACAATTACACAACATAAAATTGTTTTACAAATAATATTCCATAGTAAATTATTTAATAGATATTGAACTTAAGAATAAAATAATGAATAACAACTTAAACTTGAATCCAATCTATCGACTCTTTTACAATAACCAATCATAGTAGGGATTGGGGAGAAACGCATGATAGGGCACCATAAAAACTATTCATCATAATTAAGCCCAAGGGCGTGCTCACACCTCCCCTGGCCCCAAGTGGCAAGAACATCCAACCAAGACAGTTTCATCCAACTTAGGGTGGTGTACTTACATTGTGAAAACCTATACTGCTCTTCCCTAGCATGTTTCCTTGCCAATCCATGCCTATTTGCTTATAGGAAACTAATAGATTAAATCAAATGAATAATTACTAATACGGATTAACAATTGCTGCAAGCATCATTATTGCATGATCATATATATATATATAACAATAATCACTTTATATGAACATATATATGTATATTTATAATTATATTTAAACTTACTTTCCAAGTATATTCTTGGCAATAATACTTAATCCAATCTTATAATTTATTCTCTTTTTCCAATCTGCTGCTTCATCCAGATTTCTAATTCATTTCTATCCACTTCATATTCATTCCCAATTCATACCTTTCACAAATGATTTGTCTGCCTTTATATATCCTCATAGTGGTGTGAAATGTCACAACCTTTGTAATAATTGCACCCCTTTCAAAGGATGCAAACCTCTATATTTCAAGCACTGCCTCTTAATTGCTGTTAATACAATGATTACTGCCTTTAGTTTAATTAAAGTCTACATTATATTATTGCTACCTTATATGTTGATGTTTAGTGTTTGAAGAAATACTTCCAGGCACGACTTGGAGAAATAAATTTGAATATAGCCTTTGGCTATTCAAATTTATTCTAAGATATTTAACATGAGGAGGCGCCTCATTTACCTTGCATCATTTTGTGATATTAATAATTAATATTTCATTATTAATTAAAGATGACTTTGTGAAAGTCGCGACCTTCTAGGAAAGACGTGTTTTCTCTTGAGGCCGACTTCTCTTATGAAGGGTCACGTCCTCCCCTCTTTTGTGTATATATATACTTGATGTTTATCATTCATTGGATATAAATTCATAAGTTCACATCTGTGAAGAAGAAGAAGATCATGCCCAGCATAAAAAGAAGTTCGCTCTCAGCAAGCAGATCTTCAGTTGTAGCAGCAGATCGATTATAAGGAGAATCATATTCATTTGTATCTTGCATCTAAAGAGAGGTGCCATTATTCATTGTATCAAATCGGCATTGTATGGTGCCTGAGTTGTAAGCAGATTTTTTCTCTTATTCAATCAATATATAAGAGATATATAGGCTGGGTTTTTCTCCCTCAAGTTGGAGGGTTTTCCCAAGGTATTTGTTGTGTTTCTGAGTCTGATTTTTGAATTAAAATCTATGCATTACATCTGATCATTAAAAACTAATATGGTATCAGAACGGGTTTGAAGAAGATCTTGATCAGATTTATCTTGCAGCAATATTTTTTATTGTCCTTCACCTTCTTAATCTCTTCTATCACTTCGTCAAGATGGTGAACAGTCTCAAGATCGAGGACAGACTTGAGGGAGCATCAAATTTCACATCATGGAGATTCACAATTATGCTCACCTTGGAGGAAAGTGAGTAGGTAGAGTTTGTGGAGAGCAGAACTCCCGAGCCTACGGATGAGGAAGAAAAGGTTCAATGGAAGAAGAAAGATATTAAGGCCAAGAAGATGTTAGTTGATTTCGTAAAGGATCATATCATTCCTATTGTCTCCAAGTTAAAGACGGCAAGAGAGATGTTCAAAACCTTGGAGGAGATGTACGAAATCAATAACACAAGCCGGGCACTTGCATTGAAGTAACAACACCATCATGTGAAGATGGTGAAAGGAGAATCTGTTATTGCTTACTTCATGAGAATAACTGAGTTGAGAGATCAACTCTCTTCTATTGGGCATATTGTTGACAACAAGGACTTGACCATGTTGGCTTTTAATGGCCTTCCTTCATCTTGGGAGTCTTACATTCAAGGAATCAATGCAAGATCGAAACTTCCCAAGTTTGATCGCTTGAGGGCAGATTGCATCCAAGAAGAGTCTAGGTTGGCTGTGAGAGGTATTGGTCAAAGCTCCACTAATGAAGACAGTCACGTTCTTGCCACTCAATCCTTCAAGAAGAAAGGGAAAGGTGGAAAGAAAGGATATTTCAAGAGGAATAGAGATAAAGAAATTGATAGTGCTCCTACATTCAAGAAGAAGAGGGACCTCTCCAAAGTCCAATGTTTTCGATGTGACAAATATGGTCACTTTGCAAAGGAATGTCCTACTAGGCCTAGGCAGCAAGCCTCCATTGCAGATGTCAATAAAGTCTCTATGCAGAAGGATTCAAGTGAATACCTATTCTACTCTACCTTGTCAAGCGATGTAACTACCGACACCAATACTTGGCTGATTGATAGTGGTGCCTCTTGCCACATCACCAGATTTAGAGAGCATCTATCTGATTTGGTGGAGAAAGATTCTAGTGAACAAGTCATTATTTGGGATGATGCTAGTTACTTTGTGAAAGGAGTTGGGAACTCCTCTCTTCAATTGAATTCCGGCATTTCCTTGCAGCTAAATGATGTGCTATTTGTTCTAGGCATCAAGAGAAACCTTGTTTCCTTTTCAGCCTTGGAAGACAAGGGATACCAAGTTGCATTCTCAGAAGGTAAAGTTCTTATATGGGCGAAGAAATCCAACATCAAGACAGCTCGAGTGATTGGAGTTAGACATGAGTGTCTCGACACGCTATGCACTCATCCTCTTCAGGCTCTAGTGCATGATTCTTCAAGTTTGTGTGATCTTTGGCATCGAAGATTGGCTCACCTTCACTTTCGAGCCCTACCTATCATGGAGAAGATGGTCACAGGTCTTCCAAAATTCAACCAAGAGCATGAAGGTATGTGCAAAGGCTGCGCTTTGCGTAAGAATACAAAAGGTCCATTTCATAGTAGTGAAAGTAGATCCAAATATACTCTAGATCTTATTCATTCTAATTTATGTGGTCCAATGTCTGTTGCTTCTTCGAGTGGTTTCTTGTATTACATTATTTTTCTTGATGACTACTCTAGAAAGACTTGGATTTATTTCTTGAAATCTAAAGAATCTGAGGTATTAGAGAGATTCAAAGAATTCAAAGCTCAGGTGGAGAATTTGTCCGAGAAAAGGATCAAAGTCTTGATATCCGATAATGGAGGAGAATATACTTCCGTCAGCTTCCGCAACTTTTGCATTGAAGTTAGGATTAGGAGGGAGTCCAGTGTTCCTTATAATCCTCACTAGAATGGTGTTTCTGAAAGGAAGAACAGATCTATTGTGGACACAATCAAAGCCATGATTCATGACTAAGATCTGCAAATCTCCCTTTGGGCTGAAGCATCTAGGACAGCTGTTTATGTTCATAATAGAAGTCCCCACCGAATCTTGGAGAACATAACTCCTGAAGAAGCATTCACAGGGGTGAAGCCTAAAATAAGTCATTTGAGGATCTTTGGATGTC
The DNA here is from genome assembly GCA_007115665.2 of Sequoiadendron giganteum. Classification (NCBI taxonomy): domain Eukaryota; kingdom Viridiplantae; phylum Streptophyta; class Pinopsida; order Cupressales; family Cupressaceae; genus Sequoiadendron; species Sequoiadendron giganteum. Next base: position 511,807,145 of record CM021107.1, on the reverse strand, counting down.
CAATGTATGTTCATGTTCCAAAGGACAAGAGGACAAAGTTGGATCTTTCTGGCAAGAAAGGAATTTTGGTAGGTTACAGTGAGACATCAAAAGCCTATAGAATCTACATTTCGGGTCAGAAGTTTATTGAGATCAATAGAGATGTCACATTTGAAGAGGGTGTTGCATTTAGAAGATCCAAGGGCACTCATATGGAGATCAATGATGAAGAGTCTCCTCACGATATGGAAGTTGACCATGTTCTTGAGAATCAGAGGGAGGCTTCAAAACCTAAAGAAGATGTTGATCCAATTGAGCCCTTGGAACCTACCTGGTTTGACCTTTTCACACATCACCCCATTCAAATGGGGACCCCCTATTTTTGCTCCATTTTGGTCTTTTGGCCTTTGTTTTGTGTCTTTCTCTCTCTGATCTTTTGTCCTTCCGGGGATGTCCCCGTTCTTTGACCTAATTTGGAATTTTGGCCGTCTGTGAAATTAGGGTTTTCATTCTTCAGGCCAGTTTGAAGTTAAATTGAGTTAGTTAATTGACATCTGAGCTTAACATTGCTGCCACAACGTTTCAAGCAGGATCCCATCAAATTTTCATTGGAATCTGACAACTTACTATTTTTAGTAAGTACCTAATTTGGGGCCTTTTCCTCAGAATTCTAGGATTCTGATGGCTTCATCACATTCAGGGTACTCCAGGATACTTGCACGCAAAATTTGGGCAGAAACAAACAACTTGCTATTTTTAGCAATTCAGGCTTCAAGAGTCATTTTCAGGATGCGCATGTATGATTTTCAAATGCATGTTTGGGGAATGTTTCTGGGTTTTTCAAGACCTTCGCAGTGACGTAACATACAAATCAAGATGAGGATTTTTAACTGTTCAGCCTTCAAAGGCTATTTTTAGGGTTTGCATGCAGAGTTTTTCAATGCATGTCGGGTTTTTCCTCTTGGGTTTTTCGAGAGCTTCGCAACGATATGACATGCAAACAAGACGGATCACATTTCAGAAACTTACTATTTTTAGCCAATGCCCGCATGCAAACCGGTTTTCTGGGTTTCTAGGTTTTTCGAGATCCCACGGGCAATATGACATGCAAACTCATCCGACATCAGATTGATCACTTTTTAGACACTTACTATAAATAGAAGGTCCACCCTAGCAGCCACCCGACACTTCAATTCAGCAGGCAAAGCAACGTACAACAAAAATCAAGTCAAACAGAGGTCATTTGAGCCACATGCAAGTCAGATTAGGGTTTCCAGCTTCAATGCCTAAAAAGAGGGGTAAAAAGCCAGAATTTTGAAAAACGAAGGTATCCCACTGCGATCAACATCCTTCAAGCAGTGTATTGGTAAAATTTGGGCACAATCCGAGCACTTACTATTTATAGTAAGTCGCCTCCAGAACATGGCTATAAATAGCAAGTCAGCACGAGGGGCAGGTGTGAACAGGTTCGCCAAGCGATGAGGACAACGTGGTGAAAAATTCAAGTCAAACGGAGCTACAAAAGTCAAGCAATTTTAGGGTTTACTAAAAATAGTAGGAGGGCTAAAAATAGCAAATAAGCTCGGGCAACAGGTATAAAAAAGGTAGGAAGGCTATAAGATGCATATCATACCACCTACAGGTTCAAAGCAGGTGAAAAGCCATGAAGAGTCATACACCTCCAAAATTTACTAAAAATAGATGGCAAAGGTAGCTGAGGCGTTGAGGAAATTTCCAAGTCTACAAATGGAAACTGGCAAGAGGAAGTATGAAATGCGCCCAGCTTGCAGGAATGAAGGCTGGCATCAAAAATGTCTAAGTATTAAGAATTCCTCCTCATACCCTCAAATGCGCCTAGGGCTGAGATGGTGGCATGAGAAATTCTAAGGCATGAAAAATAGAAGCTTGCACATGTAAATGCGCCCTCAAGGAAGGTGATGATATAAAAAGTTTCTAAGTGTTGAAACTTGAAGCTCCCACATGAAAATGTGCCCAAGTCAAGTTAAGAGGGCATGAAAATATGCCAAGGCATTTGAAATTCCTCCTCATGCCTCCAAATGCGCCGAAGCTTGCAAGGCTACAAGGGTTGGCGTGAAAAGTTGAAGTATAAAAATTCCTCCTCCCAAGGTAAAATGCGCCCTCATGGGGGATGTTGATAAGAAAAGTTTCTTAGTATAAAAGTTCCTCCTACATAGGTGAAATGCGCCCTCAAGGTGTAAGCAAGTAAGATGTTCAAAATTTTTTTGTCTGAGAATATGGAAGTACACCCCCTCCAATGTGCCCTCAAGAAGAAGAGGCTTGGGAAAATATTCTAAGTGTTTGAAATATCCTCCTCACATACCTAAATGCGCCCAAGTTAATAAGAAGGAGGAAGGGACTTAAAAAAATCCAAGTGTGGAAAATGGAAGCAGCATGTGTCAAATGCGCCCAAGATTGAAAATGAAAGTTGCTGCATGGAAATGTGCCCACAAGTGGAGAAGGCATGGCAAAAAATTCCTAAGGCATGAAATTCCTCCTCCACATGCTAAATGCGCCCTCAAGCAAGATGAAAGTTCCTACACCCCACATGAAATGCGCCAAGCTTGAGAGTGGAAGTGGCATAGGTGAAATGCGCCCAAGTTGATAAAATTTCCTTCACCACTAGTAAAATGCGCCCAAGATATAGACAAGGAAGGCGTGTTGTTTAAAATTTTTTCTAAGTATGGGAGATTTCCTCCTCATACTCTCATATGCGCTCAAGGCAAGAGGCCTAGTGAAATGTGCTCAAAGATGTAATGAAATTCCTCCTTACTATGTGATATGCGCCCAAGGTGTGGGCAAGGTTGTAAGGAGTTTCTAAGGCACAAAAAAGTCCTCCTCATAGGGTGAAATGCGCCCTCAAAGCAAAGGGTGGAGAATATTGAAAAACTTCTAAGTGTTGGCGGATTTCCTTCTCCACCCCATAAATGTGCCCTTAGGTGGAAGTTGACCCATGAATATGCGCCCTTGTCTGTGGAGGAAATAGTATAAGATTGCTAGGGCATGGGAATGCCTAAGGTTTGAAATAGAAGCATGACAGGTGAAATGCGCCCTTCAGGGGTAAGTTGATTAAAAAAAATTTCTAAGGCATTTTCCAAGGTAAAATGAGAAATACGCCTAAGGAAGAGGTAACATTAAAATTTCTTATGCAAGGTGAGATGCGCCCAGATGCAAGAAAGAATTTCTTCAGGAAAGCAACAGGATGCCAAGGCAAGAAAATGAAAGCTACAAGTAAGAAGTACGCCCATAATCAAGATGGAATAAACCTTAGCAATTTTATTATTTTCAAAAAATAATAAAATTAAACTTACCCCTTCGTTTGGATACACATAAAAACGATGAGTTCCGCGGGGAAATTTCTTCTGGGTATTGGACATTTCCCACTGGGAGATGATTTGAATTTGTTCCACACCTTGCTTGCGTTGTTTTGATGGATATTTTTGCCTGGCACCCGTTTAATGAATTTCCTACGCGGAATAAAAAAAATTCTCTAAGGCAAATGCGAGAAATGTTTCTACAAAAAAATACCTCGGCTGGTGATGTCAAATGAGCGCCTAGATTCCAGTGGATGAAATTTATAAAATAGATAAAATTGCCTAAGGCATAAACAGAGGAAATGAAACAACAAGAGGTCAAGCACACTCACAAGGAAGAGGTGAAATTTGTCTAAGGTACGAAGGAATTTGAAGATAAAATGAAGCTCGAACATCAAGCGTTCAAGTGCGTCCTCAAGGTGAAATAATTTCTAAGGCACAAACTCCAAGCACAAGGTGGTGGATGCGCCCTTGAAGAAGACCTCCTAAAACGAACACAGTGTGCCCATGATGAAAGTTTGCTAAAAAAGTGATGAATTTTATTAGATCTAGAGGTCAAGCAGACCTTGGAAGTCAGAACATGGGAATTGGGTAAGTGAAGTGAAGTTATGTTACAAGCATTCTGACGCTCTTCTTTCTATTTTGTAGGATGAACACCAAAGCCAGAGCGTGAGGACTTGAGGTGATGAAGCTGGACAACGTTACAACTTTGGAAAAGAGAAACAACAGTGAAGATTTATCTAAGGCATTAAGAATGTGATGCGAAAGAGGCAAATGCGCCCAAGGTAGTGGGCTGGAGAAATATGAAAGTTACAAATGCGTCCAAGAATTAAAACGACAGGAGGGATGAACGCAAATGATTGAGTGGATGAACTCTGGAGACAATCTTAGAAACTCTTTTACCCTCCTCCAAGCGCAACAGAATTGGCAGGCAAAACGGTGGGAACACGTTTCTGGACGAGAATCTTTTGATGGTAGTGGGCATTAATTGCTTATGGTGGTTTCTACAGAGGAGTGGAGAATCTTCTGTGCATTCTTTACCCCTCCTCTCTATAGTGGTTTTTAGGGCAAAAACCCTAATTAGGGCATATGTGGCTTGATCTGAGCCCTTTATTGTAATTCAATCTAAGTCGTCCGCTGGATTGGGCCAACTATAAAAGGGGTATCCCCCCTCATTTGTAATATATCAGATATAGAATAGAGATAGATCAGAGCTAGACAGAATTGGAGATAGAAGTTAGAGAGTAGAGCTAGGAGTTAGCTTAGTTTGAAAAGGAAAGAAAAGCATTCCCTTTGAAGGTTTTTGTAAAAGGTTGTTGTGTAAGACTCTCATAATATAAAGATTTTCATTGATTGGTGATTCTTTCTTTCATTGTGAGCAGTTGACAAGACTTTTTCGTCTTTCCAATTTGAGTAGAGTAAAGTAGACTTTATTTTATGCAAATAGTTGTTAATTGTGGAGTGTGGCGTTTGGTTTGGACAAGTCCTTCTTTATCCATACCACTAGTGGGCATGCTGATGGTAAGTTTGCCCTGCATGGTCAACTGGAATATTGGTACTCAACTTCGGTTGTAATTCGTGTGTCCACTTGCATCGTTGTGATGGGGTGCGCATGTTGAATCATAATTTGAACATCTTATTCACCCTTTGAAGATTGCACCAACTTTGTCGGGGTTGTCCGAAGGGAGGCGAAGCAAAGTCTGGTTTGAAGATCGTCGAAGTCAGTCCTTGCATTCCACCTTTTAGAAGTAGATTATAGAATTTCTCCCCTTATCTCCTTTAATTCAGCATTTTCGAAATCAGAGCATCACAGTCAAATCTTTCATCTGCTTCAAGAAGTTGAACAATTACGTAAGTCCCCTTGGAATACCCAGCATATTCACATCAACCAACTGAGTCTATTTGCAATATAAGGAACCTTGGAGTCGAACGCATGATCTCTCACACAATCTTAGCATGCGGAATACTTTGATTAAGAGAGAATAGAGTGACCGTTGGACATTTTATTCTACATTGATGTTGTCATAAAACACATGTCAACACTACCGATGGGCCTACAAATATTGTGATTGGAAGAAAAAGACCTCTTTGGGCCAGGAAAACAATGCAGGAGGCAGAAAGTTTTGCAGCCCCAAGAGGAACGTTCAGAGAAAGTAAGAGACCTAATAAATTCTCCAGTTATGTAGCCTTCATGAGTCAGATTATTGAGTTTGAGCCTTCTAGTGTTGAGGAAGCTTCTAGTCAACAGGTTTGGAGAGATGCTATGTCAGAAGAGTATCAATCCATTCTCAAGAATGATGTATGGGACATCATTCCTAGACCCGAAGGAAAATCCGTGGTATCTTCTAAATGGCTATTCAAGATCAAGCATGCAACTGATGGGAGCATTGAGAAGTACAAGGCTAGATTCGTGGCTAGAGGGTTTTCACAAAAAGAGGGAGTTGACTATGAAGAAAAATTTTCTCCAGTTGCTCGTTATACTTCAGTCAGGACCATCATTGCTATTGCTGCATCTAGAGGATGGAAGATTCATCAAATGGATGTGAAGACAGCTTTTCTGAATGGTGTAATCGAGGAAGAGGTATATATTGAGCAACCTGATGGATTTGAGGTACATGGGGAGGAGTCTCATGTTTGCAGGCTGAAGAAGGCCATGTATGGTCTTAAGTAGGCTCCTCGTGCTTGGTACGAAAGAATTGATCGTTACCTGTTAAGTTTGGGCTTCTCAAAAAATGATGCTAATTCTAACCTCTACTTCAAGGTAATTGATGGTGAAGCATTGATCTTGGTTTTGTATGTTGATGACCTAATTATTACTGGAGAAGAACACCTCATTCTCAAATGCAAGGAGTTAGCTTCTGAATTTGAAATGAAGAATCTTGGTCTCATGCATTACTTTCTTGGCTTAGAAGTTTGGCAGAAGCTAGATGAGATGATTCTAAGTCAAGGGAAGTATACTATTGATATTCTGAAGAGATTTGGTATGATGAATTGCAAATCCATGTCTATGCCTATGGAGACCAACTTGCATAAGTTGAAAGAAGTTGCAGCTAGGTCATATGTGGTGGATCCCATGTTGTACAAGCAGTTGATTGGATCATTGATGTATCTAGTTAACACTAGACCAAACATTTTCTATGCAATGAGTGCAATTAGTCAGTTCATGTGTGATCCAAGGAAAATTCATCTAGTTGTAGCAAAACATATCCTGAGATACTTGCGTGGCACAGTTGGATATGGGTTGAGATATTCTTCAGGTGTGGATTTGAAGTTGCATGGTTTTACTGATTCTGATTGGGCAGGGTGTGTTACTGATTGGAAGAGTACCTCTGGATGTTGCTTCAGTTTAGGGTGTGTGATGATATCCTGGTGTAGTAGGAAGTAGTCTTCTGTGGCACTGATACAATTGAGGCTGAGTATATTGCAGCTTGTGTGGCAGCTCGAGAAGTAGTGTGGCTTCGGAAGCTCCTTCCAAGATTGTTTGGACAATCAATGGAGCCTACTATCATTCATTGTGATAACCAGAACTGTGTGAAGCTTTCTGTCAATCCTGTGTTTCATGACAGAACTAAACATGTTGAGATCAAATACCATTATATCAAAGATATGGTATTGAGGAAAGCAATTCAATTGAGGTATATCAGCATTGATGAGAAGACGACAGACATTCTCACCAAGCCTCTCTCCAGGATTAAATTTGTGTACTTTTGAGATAAACTTGGTATGGTGGAGAATCAAGCCCTAGCTGAGAAGGAGTCTCAGTATTAGTGATCCTCTCTAATGCATTTCTCTTTGAGAGAGATTTGAGGTTTTGTTAATGCATTTATCTTTGAGATTTGAGGTGAAATCCCTTGTTTCCACCCTCTGGGAGAGCTACACTTAGGCATTTTGAAGAAATGAGTCGAGATACTATTAAATCTGTCAGAAAAGGTCAGAATTGGGGTTTGCATGTCTTGCATGGGGGTCAAAAACTTGAAATTTTCAAAATCTGACAATCTGGGTCGGTTCAAAAACATCAAACCTACAATACCCAGATTTCAGTTTTTTGTCCCTAAATTTTAGGAAATTTTCTATTTTTAGCAGCTTTCTAAAAATAGAAAGTTTTTCTGGGTTTTTTTGGGTTTCTCAAGAAATGGATACTTGCAAAATTTTCTAAAAATAGAAAGTTTGGCCGTTAGGGTTAAGACTGATTTTGATTGGCTTAAAATACTTCCTCATTAGGCTGGTGCAGTCAAAATCATGAAAAGATCAGTTTTGCCCTAGTGGGTCTATTTTGCTTGTTCAGAAGCTTTTTCGGAGATTCAAGGTCATCAATGGAGGTCAGTTGGCTGCCAGGTGTCAGAATCAGATATTCAAGCATCAAGCATAAGCTGTCAACGATGAACGTGCGCAAAAAACAGAGAAAGGAGAGAATATTTTGAAAAATTTGAAAAATGCAAAAAATTGGCTAACTCTGGTGAATCTAGGCGCCTCCAGTCAAGAAGGGCGCCCATACTCCTATGCCTTAGGAAAATTTTCATTTCCGATAGCCGAGACAAAGAAGGCACGTCAAACGAGGAAGGATTTTGAAATTTGCAGAAAAGTTTTTAAGTTTGCTCAACATGGGCGCCCTTGGAGAAGAACGATGCCCATCTTTTTGGAAGGTCAGATGATGAAGTTAGGATTGGCTCTCCCAGGCAACATTGTTCAGATTCTCGTCAGCTTCACAGCGGATGTCTTCATCAGCTTGTCAGATCACCCAGTTTCTGACAAAGTCAGATCAAACAGGGGCCATGATGAGAGGTGTTTAGAACTCTGAGAGTGAAAAACGATGAAAATAATCTAACACTGGTGAACATGGGCGCCCCTGGAGAAGAAGGGCACCCAAGAGTTTAAGAGGTTTAATGATAGAATTTGCTGAAGGCATCTCCAACATGACTTCGTCAGACTTGATCAAGCTATCCAACGCAATCATCAGCATGTCCGTCAAAGGAGGCAGCCGTGAAATGTTGTGGGCTGAACAGAGGAGAAAAAGTGAATGAAATGACAAACATCAAAAGCAACAATGAAAAACTCGAAATAAAAACTATCTTTGGAAGAGATGGATGCCCCTGAAGGAGAAGGGCGCCTAGGGTTTTGAGCCATCAAATGTTAGTTTTCAAAGACAAAGTGTCTAGGAGACCCCTTCCAAAATCATCCTAGCTATCTAGTGGACCTATCAGCCAGTCAGTCTGATCAGTACAATGCTCGGAATCGTGGATTCATCTGAAGGTCAGAAGACAAGCAAAGTTTCAAGATCAATAAAAATGGCTAACACTGGAGAAAATGAGCGCCCTTATCAAGGATAGGCACCCATCTTTTTGAAGGGACAGATGAAGTTTTTAGCCGATGACGTCTCCAGAACCACATTGTCAGATTTGACCAAGCTCCGTAATGGAATGTTCAGCTCATTTGGCGGATCAATCTAGAAGCCGAAAATATGAGTCAAACTAGTGTTGAAAATTGAACAGAAGTTGAAAACGGTGAAAAATTGGCTAAGTCTGGGAAAAAGGATGGCATACCTCAAAAAAGGTGCCCAACTTCTCATGCCTTAGTAGAATTTTTAAGAATTTTCAAAAATTGAAGATGAAGACAAAAGTCTAAGTTCATTGCACAAACTCGAATTAGGGTTTTGGAGAATTAGGGCAAAAGAAAGTTGTTTTCTCAAGGCAAAGTTATTTAAGGCACTTTTGTGTTACATTATTCATTATTTTCTTGCAGGTGGCCTTCAAGGAGAAACAAAGCAGCAACTTCAAACCTATATTTTCAAGATTCAAGAGTTTAACTTGCTCGTTTTTCAATAAATTTTTAGATCAGCACTCAAGAAGGCTTGCTTTTTCATGTTTTTCTTATCAGAACATCAAATCTTTGAAGGAGGCCATTGTTTTCAATTTTCAGTGAGCTGGTTTATACTAGTTCTATCTTCTGGATAGTTTGTGGAGAATTTTCTCAAGGTTGCAGCAACAGCTTTTATTTTGCATGACAGAGAAAACTTCAAATTTTACAATTTCTAATCTTCTAGGTCTATCCTAAATCTTCTTCTGGACAAAACCCATATCACAATTTTTTCAGTGAAACTTCAAGTGGCTTCTTTTTCAGTAAAACTTTGAGGTTTTCAAAATCTAACCAAATGGGTTCATCCAGAATGTGCTCATGAACAATACCCAAATGCCAACTTTTTCTGCTTTTTTCGGAGAAAATTAGGGTTTGCTGCTTTTTTAGTCTCCATTCAGAATTTTCAAAAACGGACGATCTAGGGTGGCTTGTGATGAAATTCTAAACAAAACCCATATCTCAGAAAAAATTCCAAAATATTCATCCGTTTGATGAAAAGAAATCAACAAGTTATTTTTAGGGTTTAGGCTGAGCATGTCAAAACCTAGTCAAGTTTACAGTCAATCTTCAAGTTTTTCAGCATGAAGTACTCTTCCATCGAATTCAGAGCCAAACAAGTGTTATATCATAATTATCTGAACGGATGATGTTGGGAAGTGTTTTTCAGTACCATCATGGAAATAAAATGTCATCATCTCAATTGAAGAACGTGCAGAGGGAGTGGTATGAGTGAAAGGACAAGTGTCAAAAAAAGTTGTGCAAAACTCTTCCGTGGGAGAATCAAGAGAAGTGTCAAAATACATAAGGTTGCAGAGCTGCCGAGTCATCAATCAGTAAGTCATCTTTTGAAGCAGCGATGTTTTTCAAAAACATAACTCATAAAGGAGATGAAGATGTCAAAGATTCTCTAAAGTTTGATCACAATAGAGGAGAAGATCTTAGAAAAGCAAAATATAGCTAAAGATAGTATCAATGCTCCTAATAAAGAGGCAGTTTCCTGCTTTTTGGTGGATGTGAGAGAGATTTAAAGTGGCAATCTTCTAGAAGCTTTCTCCAAGCTTTCTTTCCATTCTTATCTCACGCTTTCTTTCTATTTTTATCTCGATTCTTATCCATTCTTTGAAGAAGAAGGAAAACAAATGTAATGAGTTGGCATTTCCTATTTTACATGCTTTCTTAGGTTTTAGATGTTTTATCTTTTCTAGTTTTAGAAATAAAGCTTGCATGTTGGCAAGCAGTAGTTGTAAAAGCGAGGAGATTTTAGGGTTCCCTACTCCTCTGCTTAGTTATAAATAAGAGCAGTGTTTGCTCATTTTAAGGGAACCGTGCTTGTGATAACAGAATCGTTGAGCTTATGCCTTCATGTTTGTTATCATCTAGTGTTGTTCACTTTGTGTAAAGAGCAAGTTTGCATGCCTCCTTAGCTGCAAATACTTGTTTAGTGCATGTGTTGTGTTGATTATAATCAGGTTGATCGCATGTTGCAAGCGTGTTGCTACAACTTGCTGTCCCGAAATTGTAATCCTTGTTCTAGAAACTTGAGTAAATAAAATATTGAACGTGCTTTGTCTGCCCCGATATAAATATCTCAAATTTCAGTTTATTTGTTTTTGTGTTAGAAGTATGAGTAAATGAAATCTTGAGCGTGCTTTGTCTGCCTTGAAATAAAAATCTCGTATTTCTGTAATGCTTTTATGATCTTTTTTTCAGCTTGCCTTAAAACGTATGTTGAAGAATAGTTTATTCAAGTATCTTTGTCAGAAAACAAACTTGTCCATTTCTAAACTCTCTTGCTCTGCGTTTACTTGAGAGGGTAGAAACGTTTTAAGCGTAGGTTAAGTTGTAGCTATTTAGTTTCATTAAAGGGAAAACCTCAGCTGCAACATCTAGTGTTCTATAACCTTGTGTTCTCGCAGCTGAACCAAAAAGATAGGCATAATTAAGTTTAGATTACTTTCTTTATGCAACTCAGCAAAAGAGAGAGCTTCCCCTCCTAATTCGAAGAGCAGTTTACTGCACATAGCTGTTCGTTTCCAGAACGCATTCCAGAGGTGTGATTTGAGACGCCAACAAGAGCCATGGTGGATGTCATGTGTGTGACTCCATGACAACATCGCGTGAGAGAGTTTGTGATGATTTTCTTGTACTTGTGTTTACACCCTCTGGGAGAGCCATGGTGAAACGTCGTGATGAGGTGACAACATCACATTGAGTGACGTGCACTTGTACATACCATACATGGGTGTAGCCATGATGGTTGGTATCACGATGAAGTGATATGCTTCTTTTCACTCATGGGTGTAGCCATGATGGTTGGTATCACAATGAGGTGATATGCTTCTTTTCACTCATGGGTGTAGCCATGATGTTTGTCATCATGATGAGGTGATATGACTTATGCAATTGGAAGTATTCCTCCCTAGCTGAGAGGGAGTGTTGATGTTTAGTGTCTAAAGAAATACTTCCAGGCACGGTTTGGGGAAATAAATTTGAATATAGCCTTTGGCTATTCAAATTTATTCTAAGATATTTAACATGAGGAGGCACCTCATTTACCTTGCATCATTTTGTGATATTAATAATTAATATTAATTAAAGACGACTTTGTGAAAGTTGCAACCTTCTAGGAAAGACGTGTTTTCTCTTGAGGCTGACTTCTCTTATGAAGGGTCACGTCCTTCCCTCTTTTGTGTATACATATACTTGATGTTTATCATTCATTGGATATAAGTTTGCATTTGTGAGGAAGAAGAAGATCACGCCCAGCATAAAGAGAAGTTTGCTCTCAGGAAGCAGATCTCCAGTTGTAGCAGTAGATCGATTATAAGGAGAATCATATTCATTTGTATCTTGCATCTAAAGAGAGGTGCCATTATTCATCTTATCAAATCGGCATTGTATAGTGCCTGAGTTGTAAGCAGATTTCTGCTCTTATTCAATCAATATATAAGAGATATATAGGCTGGGTTTTTCTCCCTCAGGTTGGAGGGTTTTCCCAGGGTATTTGTTGTGTTTCTGAGTCTGAGTTTTGAATTAAAATCTGTGCATTACATCTGATCATTAAAAACTAACATTATATAGGTAATCGCTGCATTAATTAAAGTCTACATTTAAGATTTCCCTTAGACACTTCCATCGATCCTTTCTTGAGTTCGCTCGGTCAGTGATTGCCTTATATCCTAAAAGGAGTCAGCCCATAACAAAGTTTTAAGTATTATTTAATTCAAGATTTCTTTTATAAATAATTATTATATATTACTGCTGCAATCTGAGTGCTGTAAGATATATTACTTAGCAGGGGCATGACATAATTATTTTATTAAATCAAATAGGACATCACAGATTCTACTTGGTCTCTTCAATTCACAACTTGGAAACTAGAGTGAGAAAGTTGTTAGAGTACTCTTGTATAGACTATTCCTTTACTTGTCACAAATGTGCATGCTTGATGTATTCACCCTCATAATTCCCAACTAAGTAGTAGGTCCCTTTATGAGCTTCAACAAAACTGTTCAAAGTGCCTAGAGATTGTGAGATGTTTTTTCATGGGATACATAGTAATTTGGCCACCATTGTTTAATGGGCAAGAAAGCTTTTATAAATCTTTTCTCTATCCAATAATTGATTTAATGTAAATAGGAGCAAAGGAGATAAAGCTAGTTATCTAGAGCATCTAAGTTTATTTCTCCTTCGAAAATGGACTAAATGTGCTATGGCAGAAGTGTGAAGGTGAATGATAGAGACAAAAACTATATCAAAGTACAAATATCGAAGGAAAGAGGAATAATTGAACAATTTAGGCATTTCAACAAGAACTAGAATGTGAATTTTTATCATGGAAAAGTCTTTTATATGATCTAAGAGGTTGGATGTATCAATGCCTAAGCTATGCTCTTATCTACCACTAACTTATACATTCTCTTCTATAAAAAGAATGGTAGTTTATAGGAAAATGCATGCGTGTGGAGTGATTATAACAGTTACAAGACTACTTGCAGTTCTGATGAATGTTGGCCCCAATGATGAGATTCCCCAGCATCATTGTTACTAGAGAACAGTACTACAATTGGCAGTTCAAACAGGTGTATTAGAACACACGCCACTATGTGTCCAGCAAGATTGAAGAGGAGTTAAATTATTGTATTATTGCTGTGTGTTTTGCAGGTGATGACAAAGCTACTTATGAAGCCCTGAAAGTCATGTGTTAGTGCTGACAGAGTTATACACTCTCAAGTGTCCTCAATCCTCTTAGATCAACCACTTAGGGCACACTAATGAGACCAATGTGGGGATCAATTAGATGAATGCAATTTTTTTCGATAAAAAAGGAAAATTACGGAATAAATTGATTAACATACCATCTTATCCAAAGTAATGGCAAAGATATTTGATGATGATCTCATTCACAAATGCCCTTGGATTAAAATTTTAAAGAACCAAGCAATGGCCAACTTGGGAACTAAACATAGTTCTAAAACAGTATAAAAAAATTTCTTTAAGACAAATGAATATAGTGATTAACCATTTTCTAGAGTCTAAAGAATAGTAACATTTGAGAGAACATCAGTTTCAATTAAATTGTTTGACATTGATATCTTGAGCAGAGTGAAATATAATTTTTCAATCTCATAGCTGGTGGGTACAAGAATTCTTGTAGGAAAACTACTTAGAATGCCTGGTATGTCCTTATCTACATATTCACAAAATGTGATTCATGGTGTTTTAAGTGCGATTTGATAAGGAAAAATATCACGAAAGAACAAATTTCTGGAGGATGATGGACACATGTACCTGGCAGTCCATGAGAACCAGATCAAATGGTGAAAGATCTCCTGATGTCATGTGATTTTCATAGACTTTTGCTTTATTTATGGGGTTCAGTTTGTCAGAATCACCCATGTTGTAATTGCATTTCAGTGCATCCACTGCTTGCAGTCCATCCCCAACAGCAACTACAGTAGCGCCCATCTTCTCAAGCATGATGGTTGCAACTCTTTGAAGAATAGGTGTATCTTCTGCCAGTAAAATCCGAATGCCTTTTAGATACTTATCTGTAGAAATACCATTGGAGGGAGCCCGTCGTACTGGAGCTTTGGGAGTTGTTTCAGATATTATTGGCTGGTGTATGCAATCTAAACATTCCTTCTCATCATTCAAAGGTGGAGGACCTCCAGAAAGCCTCATAATTGGCAAGCTTGGGCCAGATGGAATACAAGAAAGTTCATAAGGCAAACTTTCACTTTGATATTTATTGTTTCCTTCTGATGCCAGCTGAATATTGAATTTGTCACCATCGCAGTGTTTAGAAAAAGCAGACATCAAAGATTTTGATTCTTTCATACAGTGAGAGGAATCTTCAATGCATATTCTAGAATCCAATTCTGGGGTTGGGCTAGTGTAAAGGTTCTTAGAGAAATTTCTTGTATCAGTTCGACTGGATATAGAGTCAAGTTTGTATTTCCCTGTTGAATTTCCCATTTCAGCTTGCAAATTTCTTCCTTCAGACTCTTTACAGGTTTCAGAAGTCATCACTAAACCATTAGTTTTCTTCAATAGATGTGGAATACAATTTTGTCTATCATTCATAGCCTTTACAGAACCACTCAAGCTTTTGGCAGCAGATGAGCTGTCTGGAACACTTGGAATTATATGACATGTACTTTTAGTTATTTCATTTTCTTCTGTAAATTGATCAAGTATTCCCTGGGCTGAATTATGACAATCTTCATCCAAAATGTAATCAGATGGTTCTTCACTTGAAGGAATTCTAGTAGATCGAATATTCAACCCTTGCTGTGTGTTAAGTGGCAAGTCTGATGATCCTGAACCAGTACCCTTTTGCTCCACTTGATATGTTGTATCTTCTACCATTGCTGTCAATATTTGAATAAGTTTTGATTTATACAGAGGTCTGTTAACCATGATAGAATACCCCAATCTCCTCAATTCCAGCTTGACAGTAGCAGATGTATCATGATTCAGGAGCCATGCAAATTTTACTCTTCCTCGATATTTATTGAGATAAGATGCTTGACCCTTCCAGATTTTTATGTCCACATCCAAGAACCTTGAATCTAGAACTGCAAGAAAATTGTGAGCTTTTGATGCTTTATTTCCAGAAGTACTGTGGAGGACTCTTGTATCGTTTGTAGATATTGAATCTTCTTTGCATTCTGCACAGCTGCATTCTTTCAGTGGGACTCCATAATCTGTCATACTCTTTGACTGGACTCTATTGGTTTCATGTAGATCAGAGCATTTTATACAATTTATTTTAGAAAGAGCTTCTATCATTTCATTCCAATTGGCTGCTTGATGTACTTGGAAGCCATTCGCTTGTAACCATTGGGACATTGTTGAACGGCCAATGTCACCATTTAGGGCTAGGAGAACCTGCCAACAGCAAAGACAAGAAAATCAAGATCCAATGGTAAAAAATTTAAAGCATCAGCTTATTCAAGAATATGTCAATAAGAGCAATACAAATAGTATTTCTGCATGCTATCAATACCTGCAACATAATTGGGAAAGAAGGAACAGAAGCAAAATTTAAGAGAAAAGCAAACACATATTGCTATTCTTGCCAAAACCTTTTGGAGAAAGATAATGTCATAGAGCATGCAGATCTCAAAATAAAAGGTAGTATGTAGTTTTGATGAAAGAATAAGATAAAATGTATAATTACTTGCCCATTCAACATTACTCATAATGCTTAATTAGAAATGAATACCGTTGTGTGGTCCTTATCAATGCCCTTCCAAATCTGCCGGGAAATTTGTCCTGAGTTTTCAGAAGGTGCACCAAACACTAAAGTCAAATGCATAAGAGTTCCTGGACCTTCTTTTTGTCTGACACTAATCTGGCCTCCCATTTTGTTAACCTGGAAAGCATAAGAGAACCACCACATTGTGAAGAGATACAGAAAAACTAGCCTTGTAAGGCTATTATAAATAAATTCAAGGATTTGAAGCGGTTGACAAAGAAATTCATGCAATTTACTTTCATTAGAATTGTTCCGTGGTCCCGTAAAGATGAGCAATGCACATGCAAACATATTGCCACTTAAAGGTATTTGCATACAAAATTATGGGTCATTTGATCATGTTCTGAACTTGATTATATTTTGCATCAATTGAAATGTAATGCATCATCCAATCATATCCCATAAGTTTGCCTACCAATGAACGCACTATGCAGAGGCCAAGCCCTGTTCCTCCATACCTGCAAAGTGGAAAGTTTTGAATCAAGCAATTAGAAATCAAATCTGTTTTTCTTCTTACTTCCAAAACATGCTGTTGTCAACACAAAAACATATATCTTGACCAAATCAGTTCTAACTTCTAGGTGACAATGTGCCATGCCTGATAACTGAATTTGCATTAGTTAGTTCTCCACAGTAGAAGATATGGCAGCCAAATGATGGCAAGAAAACATTATTATATCAGCATTGTCATTCCACATTCAGTTTTGGAGAGCTGCAGTAAAACATCTGAGGTAGCTACCTTTCAGTTTTTTTCCCTATTTCCTCCCCAAAATGCAAGGCATGATATAAGTTTCTAACAACTAATAGTCTGCAACATTGTAGTGACACTCCATTTTCCCTAGTCAAGTTGTTGCAATGCAGTAATATATTAAGAATTTTGATAAATTATAGGAGATCCCCTAGAGAAAGAATTGTCCTATGTGATGGCCAAAGCCAAATCAGGTCCATGAGATGATATATTGATTTAAAATATTATTAATAATATTTTTTGTGCACAATTTTGCACGTGTTATTTTGAACTTCCAGCTCAGGACTTAGTAGTTATCATTTCTCTAAATTTTTCTTAGCAGGGATCTTTTACCCATTATTTATGTTCACTATATAGATCTTCAGGCAGATACTTTTTTGTGGGCAATTTTGCACATGTTATTTTGGCCTTCAAGCTTAGGACTTAGTTTTTAACATTTCTCTAAAATTTTCATAGCAGGGCTCCTTTCCCCATTATTTGTGTTTGAAATATAGGTCTTTAGGTATTTCCTTTACTAAGATTATTTATGTGAAGTTATCTTTGCATGTGGGATAAATGCTTCGTTTGTGTTTTGAACATATCTTTATACCTGCCTAGCTTGTGCTCTTTGCCATTTGATACCATGAAACTTGTAAAACATTGTCTTGAGGGAGGTCAATAGTCCAACTGTAGTCACTTAAACCTTTTTGTTCTCTTTCCAACGAGCCATAATACTGAGGTGCCCAATTAAACATTTTAATTAAAATGGTAACCTTCATAAAATTAATTAAATATAGCTCAATATTGCACCCAATTAGCAGAAATGGCTGAAATGCATCGGAATCGAAAACTAACTGTGCAAGAGTGATCCTGATGATGAAAGATGATAAATAGACCCGATAGGGTGACTAAAAATAGACACTCCCTCCAAGAATCTTGGAGACCACACCGGAATCCGAAAATCATATCTAAAAGTGGCATATGAATTCTGTAATGTCCCCATTTTTAGCACTACACTTTCCAACGATTGATAGACTATTCTTGGATGCCCGTAGGCTAGTCAGAGGAAAAATTACGGTTTCCATTTTAGAGGAGATTTTGAAGGCTTGCATGCGAGAATTTATGTTGCATGTCTGGTGGAGCTTTCTGGGTTTTTGGAGAGCTTCGAGATGTGGTAACATGCATGACGAGATGTTGACTTGCAATTTTGGCCGTTCCTTGGCTGTTTTGGAGGTTTGCATGTTGGATTTTTACAATTCTGATTTTGGATTCCTTTTGGGTTTTTAGAGAGCAACACAGTGGTGTGACATGCAACTGAACCAAAGAACTTTTTTGGACTTACTATTTTTAGTAAGTACGACGGCTGCTCGGATTGTGGTTAAAATGAGTTTGGATTAACTTACTATTTTTCGTAGTATGCTATTTTTTAGTAAGTTCTATTTTTAGCAGGGTTTCTACAATTTGATCATATGACTATATCTGGAAGGTCGGTTTGAGCAGTTTGGTCTCCAACACCCTTGGTGCTATTTTTGGCAGTGCTATTTTTAGCAACAGTTCACCAGTTCAATGCAAAGGCTATTTTTGGTAGGTGTTCAGCAGTTTGATACTGTGGCTATATCTGGCAGGGCAGTATATTTTGTTTGGTCTCCAACTTTTGAGGTATTTAATTTGGCAAGTTAAATATTTGAGGAGATAATGTTTTAAGTGAAAATAATTCCTTTGCAATAATGGACGACTTCATAAAGGAAATTATTTAAGTGATTTATAATGTTTATTTTCACTTAACTTATGGGACGCCAATATTATACTTTATTTGCATTTTATAAAGTATAATGCCTTCATGAAAAAGGGACGCTTTGGAGAAGATATTTGGATAGTTATAAAGTATTTTCCTCATATGCTTTTGGACGCCTAAGTGAAGGAGGTAATGAAATACAAATTACAGTTTATTGAAGGTAAATGTGGATTTCACCTTAGGCGCCCTAATTGGAGGGAAAAGGAATTCGAATTTGGGAAGAAGTTATAAATATGAGACTTGGCCTTCATTTGCGGTTATTTGAAATGGTTTCAGACTTATTGCTTCGAAGAATGCATACCTCCTAGCTTATCAATTTTGTACTTGAGAGATAGTACCTAGCTATTGAGACTGCTTCTTCAATCCAGAGGTTGCAGATTGAGCTTGAAGTTGGTTTTTGAGTGATATTTCATAATTTGGAGTTGTTGGTTCGGTGCTTGTCTGAAGCACATTTTTACTCATTGCTCCGCACTCAATTTTTTGTTGATTCTAGGTATTGACCCTATGCTTTAGTCTACCTTGGGCACCCCTTCTTGCAAAGTTTCAGAATTCTTCGTGGGCTCTTGGTTTTTATCTTGCTAGTCGACTTCTCCCAAGTCATACTTTTGCTTGGGAAGTGCCGGAAATTTTTAGAAAAATAAATAACTCCAGTTTTTTGTAGTCTCTCAGTTCTATCTTGGACGCCCTTCTCTTATGCTTCATTTGTACTTGGTTTGATGTCATTCGGAGGTGTTTTGACGAAGTTATGAGCGTTTTGGTGATTCTAGGGCTTGCTGGTATGAATTTCTGATTGCTGCAATTTTTATATTAGACTTGATATTTTAGTCTTTTTAACTATATTTCATATGTTGGATAGCTTGTACTTGTTTGGAGTTCGTTTCCTAACATTTTAGAGTTCATTGGTTATCTATATCTCATTGTATTTGCAAATTGTTCATCATATTGTAATGTTGAATCAGTAGTATTGATCAACTCTTTACTTTTTGTACTTTACATTTTGTATCCCCACTTTAGTGGAAGAGACTGGCTTCACCTTCTATTTACTTTTTAGTATTTACTTTCCTGTACCGCCCGCTGAAAAGCGGAAGGGGTCGGCTAGCCGCCCTGTTGATTTAAGGTAGCTTCTGTCAAATATAAATGATGATTGCATTTATGCATCATCATCATTTATATATAATCGAAATCTAATTCTCCAAGTATGTTATCTGCAATCAAGTTATTACTTGTAGATCTTTGATCTTTCATGTTCTTCATCAAATTTCTGATCATGAATAAATTTCGCAATCAATTTCTGATCGGACTTCATTTAATTTATGCAAATCGCTGTTGCTAATACATGCGGTTGTTAAAGTCTAAACCATCGATAATGATCGGTTGGTTAGAGGAGTCCGCACATTCAAGGGACACGTCCTCTCATGGGACGTGTCTCTCCTTGAGACGTCTCTTTTTGAGATATAAACTTGAATTCGATCTTCCTTTGTAAGACATTGAAATAGATAAATGTTCTGCAATTGAAGATCATAAATAAACATTAGAAATCTGACTTAGAATTTATTTACAAAAATTGAGATATAGGATTTACTTCACATCTAGAAATTCATCACTTAGAAAATAATCTGATTGATTTAATCAAATTTAACACGCCCAAACATTTACTTTCAATACTTTGTAATTCATGTTGATGTTATAGCAGCTTAGGGCTGCACTTCCATTGCACACGCTTCAAGAAGGAAGCATAAATTAAATGGTAGCCTTTCGGCTATTTAATTTATGTTAATAACAATTGATAAACATAAAGGGCCGACCCTATAATGGTTCGCATGATTTGTTTATTGCTTGGGCTGACCTACCTTGTAATTATCATTTATTATGTTTCTTCATAGAGGGCCGACCTAAGTTGAGGAGGTGCCTCAATTGTATATATACAAGGTCTTTTCTTGTCATTACAATCATTCAAGTTCATCAAGTATATTCACAATTAGAGCAGAAGTTCGCACCTTGATAGCAGCAGTCCGAATTCAAGGAAGATCATATTCATTTGTAAATCTTGCATCTAGGAGAGGTACAATTTCATTGTATCAATTATTGGCCATTGTTGGACCTAAGTTGTAAGCAGATTTTTGCTCTTGTTCTACCTTATATAAGAGAATTATTTGCTGGGTTTTTCTCCCTCAAGAGGAGGGTTTTCCTAGGGTATCTTGCTGTGTTTATTGTCTTATGTGTTGCAATATTTTAAGTGCTTTCAGTTGTATATTCTGATCTAAGAAACACTAACATGGTATCAGAGTGTGTTTGAAAAAGATCGAGATCAGATTCGTTTTGCAGCACTCTCATTAATCTTTTTCGTCTATCTCTTGAGTTTCAAGATGGTGAATGGTTTGAAAGTCGAGGATAGACTCGAAGGAGTTTCTAACTACACTTCATGGAGGTTCAGGATCTTGCTCACCTTGGAAGAGATTGATTTGGCTGAGTTTGTGAAAACAAAAGTTCCCGAACTTGAGGAGGAGGAAGAAAAGTTGCAATGGAGGAAGAAAGATACTAGGGCAAAGAAAGTGTTGATTGATTCCGTCAAAGATCATGTTGTTTCGATTGTCTTCAAGTTGGATACAGCAAGAGAAATATTCAATACATTGGAATAGATGTACGAAATCAACAACACCAGTCGAGCACTTGCTCTGAAGCAACAACTTCATCAGTTAAGATGGCGGAAGAAGAATTTGTCATCACCTACTTCATGAAGATTTCCGAGTTGAGAGATCGGCTCTCTACCATTGGTCATATTGTTGATGACAAGGATTTGACCATGTTGGCTCTTAATGGTCTTCCTTCATCTTGGGAGTCTTACATTCAAGGAATTATTGCAAGATCAGAACTTCCCAAGTTTGATCGATTAAGGGCAGACTGCATTCAAGAGGAGTTGAGGTTAGCGGCTAGATTTATTGGTCAAAGTTCAAAGAATGAAGATTTACATGTTCTCACCTCTCATTCATCGAAGAAAGGAAAAGTTTGGAAGAAAGGATTCTTCAAGAGGAATCGAGATAATGGGTCAGATGGTACTCCTGCATTCAAGAATAAGTGGGACCTCTCTCGTGTTCAATGCTTTAGATGTGACAAATTTGGTCACTATGCGAAGGATTGCCCTACCAGGCCTAATCAACATGTTTCATTTGCAGATGTGATTGAGACCTCTCCCAAAATGATTCTAGTGAATTTCTACTCTAGTCATGGGCCTATGTTCAAGTTGTGAAGGTTGTGTACTAAGTGCAAGAGCAGCATATCGTACTGTGTCCACCCTTCAGAATATTTAAGAGATAAGTATTCTTTGTTTTTTATTGTATTTACTATTCTAGGCTAAAATTCAATTTGTTGAGTTGTGCAAATCTAACATTATTTACTTAGGATTATGTGTGACCAGTAAATAGTGATCATTGTGATAAGATTCTTTAGATTTATTCATTGTAAGTAGTATCATGCTAAATTGTGAAAATTGTCTTTTGAGATTAGCTCTTCCGAGAAATTGAAAGAAAGACATGTCATGATTGATGAATTAATTATCTATTACTCTCGAGATTTTGAAGTATTGCATAGTTGAATAATGTTCATGAATTGTTTTGTAGCCACTAATTCATGCTATTGAGATAGTCAATCATGTATGCTCCTAGTTATGGTATGTCTATTTGAGATAGTTGAGTTCCATGAACTATGACTAATTTCTTGTTAATGATTTCAGGATACATCAGAAGTGTAAGAGATTGCTTTCAAGAAGAGCTTGATGCATCCTATAGGTTGAAGGATGGAGACTCTACTTGTAGCTTTGAGTCTAAATAATTAGTTGAAGACATCTTTTGGAAAAGAAGAATTAACCTTAAGAGGGAGTTCTATGACTCGTTGAGAATAAGTAAGGGTTGCAATGTTGCAAGGCCGGATGTTAAATTGTTGAAGTACCTCTTTAGCAGTTGGGTTCTGAATCGCTCAAGTCAACCTAGATTGGTAGCTTTGCAAACCTATTCAGAATAGAGTGATCTGGAATGCGGTCGAAGAGGACAACCCTGAATCTCTACAGAGGTGTGCGTTGGAAACCATTTCTCTAAAGGCAAGCGTTGCAGGCAATGAGGTCAAGTGGTTGATGCAAGAGATTGAAGATTCAGAGGGAGCCTAGTGAACCTAAAGAAGATGGTTGTGTTGCTCTAGATGTTGTTTCAGTTGAGGCCTGCAATGATATCCTAGTTCAACAGGAAGCATGCCACTATATCAGAGATATGGTATCAAGGAAAGATATTTAGTTGAGGTATATCAACACTGATGAGCAGATGACAGTCATTCTCATCAAGCATCTCCTTTAGGATAATGGTTGTGTACCTTCGAGACAAGCTTGATATGGTGGAGAATGAAGCCCTAGCTGAGAGGGAGTCTCAGTATCAATGATCTTCAGAATTGCATTTCTCTATTGAGAGAGATTTGAGGTGTAAGCCCTTGGTAATGCATTTCTCTATTGAGAGAGATTTGAGGTGTAAGCCTTTGGTAATGCATTTCTCTATTGAGAGAGATTTGAGGTATAAGCCTTTGATAATGCATTTCTCTATTGAGAGATATTTGAGGTGTAAGCCCTTGGTAGTGCATTTTTCTTTGAGATTTGAGGTGAAAGCCCTTGTTTTCACCCTCTAGGAGAGCCATGGTGGATGTCATGTGTGTGACTCCATGACAAGCATCACGTGAGGGAATCCGTGATGATTTACTTATACTTGTGTATCACCCTCTGGAGGAGCCATGGTGAAAGTCACATTGAGGTGACAACATCACATTAAGTGATGAGCACTTGTACATACCATCTATGGAGGTAGCCATGATGGTATATATCACGATGAGGTGATATTCTATTTGTTTTCATATTGATATGATGTGTCGTGTGCAGGTGGAAGTATCATCCCTAGTTGAGAGGGAGTGTTGATGTTATAGCAGCTTAGGGCTGCACTTCCATTGCACACGCTTCAAGAAGGAAGCATAAATTAAATGGTAGCCTTTCGGCTATTTAATTTATGTTAATAACAATTGATAAACATAAAGGGCCGACCCTATAATGGTTCGCATGATTTGTTTATTGCTTGGGCCGACCTACCTTGTAATTATCATTTATTATGTTTCTTCATAGAGGGCCGACCTAAGTTGAGGAGGTGCCTCAATTGTATATATACAAGGTCTTTTCTTTTCATTATAATCATTCAAGTTCATCAAGTATATTCGCAATTAGAGCAGAAGTTCGCACCTTCATAGCAGCAGTCCGAATTCAAGGAAGATCATATTCATTTGTAAATCTTACATCTAGGAGAGGTGTGATTTCATTGTATCAATTATTGGCCATCGTTGGGCCTAAGTTGTAAGCAGATTTCTGCTCTTGTTCTACCTTATATAAGAGAATTATTTGCTGGGTTTTTCTCTCTCAAGAGGAGGGTTTTCCCAGGGTATCTTGTTGTGTTTATTGTCTTATGTGTTGCAATATTTTAAGTGCTTTTAGTTGTATAATCTGATCTAAGAAACACTAACAATTCACTCCCGCTGAAAAGTGGTTGAGTTGCATTTCTCATATTGTTGATCGGCTGAGCCGTCAATACACTCCCACTAAATAAGTGGTCGAGTTGCATATTTACTTTTGGCATTGTAATTTCAATTCCAGTCCTCTCGTTGAATAAGTGGTTGAGTTGATTGTTATTTCCTCTCATTGTACTTTCCTGCAGTTATGATTTTATGCTAATGATCCCCTTTCGAGTATGCTCTCACCTTGCCCATACTGGGATCTGGGTTGATCAAAAAGAGAAAGGGTTCCATTAAGTTGGTTTATGGTTTCACTAATGTTAATAGGTGAAATTAATGTGTTAATTTTTTTTTGAAAAAAATGACTAGCACATTTCAAATCCTCCAAACCACTTGAGCTCATTGGAAACATCAAATAACTCCTCTGATAATGCTGACACACTTAGAGGCTAGAAGGTCGGTGCTAACTAGAATGCAAGAGAACCCAAAAAATGGGGACATTGCACCTGTGTTGGTGTAGTGTCAAAAATTGTCACCTTTAACAATTTCACACTATGTTTGGTCTCCTTAAATTATTGGACCTAATTAAGTCCCTAATTTCCTAAAATAATGCATTCCAAAGCCTATTTTTACCGTTTTCAAAAAGATTGCAAACATTGAATAAATGCAAACAATTAATGTTATGATCTTGACACTAAATGTCTTGGCAGATAAGGCTAGGACTCATATGCCCATGGGCGTATGGGTTCCCCTATCTTCTCAGGGACCAATTTTTAATATGTTGTTGGCGGCATTTTAACATTTAGAATTCAAATTTCAAGTGTTGGCTTTTGGGATTTAATTTTCAGGAAATTAGAACAATTACATATAAATACCTAGTTATTGCATCATTTTAAATCTAAAAAGAGCAATCTAGAAAACTATTGGCAAACTTATGATCAAGAGCATTCAAGAGCAAGTCAAGAGCAACATTTCAGAGCATTGTAGCAACAACTCAAGATCCAACATCATGTTGAAGTTTATGTGTGTTCATGTTCATGTTTGTGAAGGCTAACCTTTGTTGTAGGTCTCCAAAGCATTCAAGCATTCAAGCAAGTAAGATCAAAATCCTTGAAGTGATGTGTATGACTTCAGTCCTTCAAAGAAGCCATTGAAGGGTGGTGAGTTGCAATATTTTGTAGTTTCATCATTCCTTCCTTTCAATTATCATTCCTATCATTGACATTGCCATTGTGGAAGTGAAAACACTTGCATGGGGTTTGATTGAGGCAAACCCCTAAATGGGCCAACATCTCTTCTCTTTGTGAATGTGCAGATATTAGATTTGACAAGGATTGAATAAGGATTGAAAGAAAATTGTCAATTGTTGCATTGAAAGCCCTAAAAGTTGTCAAGCCACGATAACTCAATTACAAAATTACCTGATGACATTCCGACAACTCTACAATCGAAAATCAGAAGACCAAATCTAGCACCAAAGGACCCCAAATAAGTTTTAGGACCCTCCATGTCATGTCCCCAAAATAGCAATACCCTAAAGACCAAGTGTTAAAATACTAATAAATTAATAAATAAAATAAATAGAAATATTAAGATTAAATATAAAATAAATGTGTACCATATCAATATAAACATATATAAATAACAAATATAATAATAATATATAGGCAAATTATTGTTATTACATTCTAGTATTAAATAATTTAATATCAAAAATAATAATAATAAATAAATATTATAATCATTGCACATCAAAGATTGTAATGCATTAGAATAAAATAATAATAAGATATTAGCAAATTGGTTTTATTATTATACTTTAATATTAAAATATGTTCAATAAAACATCAAAATAAAATAATAAAATAAGTATATAATCTGAAATATCATAATTATTAGTAATAATATATTATTTTCAAAAATATATATTATTGTGATAATAAGTCTTTAAGGGCAGCAATTAAATCTAACAAAGGGATATATTTTATGAAAAGTCACCTCTTTCACCAAACAATACATTCCTCCCATGAGTCACCTACCTTGAATGGTATAAATAGAAGGAAGGAAAATAAGGAGGGAAAAACATGGAGAAACAGAACAGCAGCAACAATGATTGTTATGCATTGGAATATAGAGTCATTTAATATATATTATTTATTTGGCATACAAGTATATATGCATAGATATAGATAAATCTTATAATGAATAATATAATTATCAATGAATAAAGAGTATATATGAATAAGGAAAGGATAATTATATATATGTATGGGTAAGTAGATAGGGGAATCACTGGTGAATATACAATAATGATACTTGCAACAATTATTAAGCCTTATTAATAATGATGACTCTTTAATATAAACATAAGTAGATTATGCATATTTTTGTCCTCATCCTATGATCAATCTAGTATAAGGTTGAAGGAAGACGATTAAGGAATAAAGAGTCATGGGAAGACATAGCCAATCAGGTGAGAATCACTTAGCATTAATATGTAGTATTCCATTCTCTTTTTTGAATAGAATAAAAATGTGAAACACTGGACTTCACGCGCCTGATAATTAAACCAAAATTCTTGACTTCTATCTTGAAACAAACATTCCCAGGCTAAACTCGCAACTGGGCACATGCTTAGTGCGACTGGGTGAAACTAATTGGAATCACTGGACTGTGTAACCCGGGCTTATGACTGATCGACCTGGTCATCAGCATGCTTGGAAACAATAACTATAAATAGACCTCTGAAAATATATATAATCCCCTGAACCGTATGATCTCCTTGTAAATGTAATCAAATCTTATCAAATATGGATCCTAAGAAACCTATGGAAATTCTAAGTCTGAAATTTTGTGTAAGAATTCTAAGTCAGATTTTCTTCTTTTTATTTCAAATGTGTTGATTGTAGAACATTTATTGATTTCGATGTTTGCAAGTCAAGGAATGAGTCACCTTTTATATGAAGGAGACACGCCTCAAGAAGAGATGCGTCTCATCAAAGGACGTGTCTCTTGAGCGTGCACGGGCTCCTTAACTAACTGAAGGCATTCGGTAGTTCACTCATAAACTAATATGTGCACAACTAAAATAGTGATCATATTTTATGAAGTCTGATTTTATTCAATGCAAATTTCGATCATCATCATCTCAATTTTGAACAATTTTTTTTATGGTTTTATATTTTAAGAACAGTCTTGGTTAAATATAAATGATGATGATGCATGAATGCAATCATCATTTATATCTGACCGAAGCTATCTTAAATCAACACTCCCAATCAAATAATGGGAATAAATCTACAGATAGGAAAATAACCCAAAGTGATCATCACATCTGCATAATTGAATTGTCTGAGATTGTGTATTCTGATAAAGCAATGCATTTCTATTCTTCTATCCCTTTAAATATATATAAACAACTGCATTCCATAAAATTCTCTCTAAATGGCATGATACATGTTAATTATGAATGGTTTATTAATATCTAAATTTTTATGTTTTACCAATTGTCTTCGATCTGATTGTTAACCTGATAGGAGAGGCTAGTCACCACCTAAGTGGGTTGTCTATAAACCTCATCTAGGCTTCCGCCCCATTGGCCTACGACTTGGGTTGGGCATACTGCCCCATTGGCCCAAGGCAAGGGTTGGATCCTGGAGGGATGGGGGTTCCACATATGTCTATTGCCCTGTTGGCCCAAGATAAGGGTTGGGCAATAAGAGGTGGTAGACCGCTGGCCCCTTAGGGACTCTCCTCTCCTGATCGGCTGAGTGACTCTTCTTATGTTTTCAATTTGCAAGTATGATTATGTCTACATAATTGCATTATGATTATGTCTTATTTTTGATATCTAGATATTAATGCTAGTGGATATGTGTCAATATGGATGAATACAGGATCCCAATCTAGAGTTATGGAATTATGAGAATACTCATTTGGAAGGAAGAAACCCTAATCCTAATCAACAAATGAATTCTAGGGAAAACAAGCGAGTTCTAGGACAAGGTTGGGTAAGGGACATTACACTCCATCAGGGAACCATACGCCCCTAGGCATTTGTGTCCTCATCTCCATGCAAGATCCAGCTTGTTATGATAGGTGCACATCATCTGGCACTACCCAGATTTGTCTACAATTCACTATTTCAGTTTGTGTGCTTTTGGAATATTGCATTTATCATGCTAGGTCATATAGTTCAATTAGGTTAATCATTTCAAATCATTTCCAATTCATTTCTAAACCCCTAAGAAAGGGAGATCTAGGTCTGATTGGGTCACCTTTGTGGTTGATAGTCAATCTATTTATCTTGTAGATCTCTCCTTCTAATGTATGTTGGGAAAAGGAAGATATTAACCCTAGGTTTACACAATTAAACATTGGGGAATCCATTTCTCTACATTATAGTTGGTAAAGTTTAAAAAGCCATGACTCATTGACTAAAGAAATTTGCTTCATTCAAAGGAACTTGGATCATATTAATGGAATAATGGTGACGTGGATATGTCAAAATGGCGCTATTAGAGACTTTGGCTTACTTGTAAGTGTTACACCCCGATTGTATAGCTACTATTTGCATAGGGCAATTGATTGTATTGTTTGAATCATTGAGATGAATAAAAAGTGTTTTTGTTATCAAAATGACTGTGTTCTATTTAAATGATTGTCTCATTTGATTGATACTTCTATTGGTGTAATTCTTGTATAATGTTGCATACAAGTTCTTGAGTTGTGAATATTCTAACTTAAGATGTTTTGTATACTGTTAATGTTGTGAACAAGTAACTGCCGAGATTGTATGTCTATGGGTGCAGATACATGAACCATTCTTGCAGGCAGAGGGGAAATATCACTCGGGAGAGGAGCTTGGTCGGGTAATCGGTAAAGTAAATCAATTGAGCATACACACACTCACCTTGGACTGAGTAAACCAAGTCGGTTTTGTATGAGTATAAGGTAAGTCATTCATAGCTTGTATGTCTTACAAGTAGAGGTCTTGACTGCTTCTGTGTGTGAAGTTTATTTGTGCTTGATTGTAAGATTATGATCGTCATGGTGGTATCATGTTTGGATATGAACGTCGGAAGTAAGCATATAAACACATGTATAGTATATATATGTTTATAAGCGTACGTCCGATAATGTGGAATATTAAATAGTTGCCCGGAATTTATATATACATATATACATAGATATATATATTGAAAGTATGCCGACTGGCTCGCAATATATGTATTCGACAATTAAATATGTATAAGTATATATATTTATATTTGTTAAATATAAATATATTTATATAAGTAATTATATATAATATTATTATAGTTATATTAAAATATATAAGTATATTAAATACTCGAGTATTTAAATATTTATATGTTTAATATTTAAAAGAACTATAATAATATTTATATAATAAAATATATAAATGTATTTAGCTTAATATTTTAAAACTCTTAAGTGTAAAATTAAATCTTTTAATTTGAGTAAATATTATAAAGCAACTTCGGAGAAATAATATTATATATTATTTGGAAATAAAAGGTCTTTGGAAAATAAAACTTGGATTTCTATAGTCACTTGGTAAATAACATATAAAATTTACCATAAGAAAATAAATGAATTAGCTTTCTTAGCCATTTGGTAAAAATCGTATAAAATATACCATGGGGAAATAAATGATTTAATATTGGAAGTCACTTGGTGAATTTCGAACTTTATGAACTTAATGAAAAATAAACATTGAAGTGCATTGAATATTGTAACTTCATTCACCGAAATTTGAAAGTGAAGAAATACACAAGTTTTAAATATTTCATATGAAAAGGTCGAAACTGTGTAAAAGAAGAAAATCGCACGGCTGCAAACACACGCGCCCAGGAGACTAGGTCGCGGCCTACAAAAACACCATACTAGAAATGTGTAAGAGAGCCTGAAGTTTAGACCAGGTGGGACGCAATATGCAATGACGTTTTCCTACAATGAAGGTTAAATCCGCCATTTTTTGACGCCATGGTTGAGGATGCCTGTAGGTGTCTCTCAGCTGCATTTCACCATGTGATAGTTGAAATATTCTCCCTGGATAAAGGTCGATTCATCTTCAAATTGCTGAGTAAGTAACTAAATTGCTGTTACACCCCAGAATTTGTATAGTTACTATTCTAGTAATGCTTAGAGCATTCTGATTGTAAGGAAGGTTTTGAATGAATAAATGTGATTGAACTTTGTTGACAATATGAAATCCTGTTTACATGTTATGTTTGGCTCATTCTGTATTCTTGATTGATGTTATTCTTGAATAAAACAATGAATAGAGGAAAGTAATTAGTCTTGTTTTATATATTTGATTTATATATACTGCAAATATTGTGAGCATTTGACTGCCGTGGTTTTGTGCCATGGATGCAGGAACAGGAGCTATTCCTCCAGGTGGAGGGGAAATATCACTCAGGAAGAGGAACTTGGTCGGCTAACCGGTAAAGTTGATCGTATGAGCATACACACACTTCACTAAGGATTTTAGGAACTGAGTCAGATTAAGTTGTCATGATAAGTCATCCTTAGGCTTAGGAGTTATGATTACTTCTTCATGCTTTATGAGTGGTGTTCCTTGATTGACTGACTTACTGTTCTGTGAGCCTTGAATGTGAAATGTGAACTGATAAGTTACTGATGCCTGGAATTTACAGTTAAATGTATAAATACGTGTTTATGCAATTACGTCTATTAGAGGTGCTCTGACTGGCCTATAATACACGTAATTGGAGATTTGAAAATAAACATGTATAGATATATTTAAGTGTAAACTGGGTAAGTTAATTAATATATTTAATATCGATGTTATTAGAGTTTTATCGATAATATAATATATTAATATATCTAATATAATATTTAAATATTATATAGATATATTTATATATTTAAAGAAAGGTAAGTTAAAAACTATAATAATATTGTATTGAATATAATACAAAATATATTAATACATTTTAATGAGAATATTAAAATATCTAAAACTTTGGAAAGATTTTATATAAACTATAATCTTTGGCATTTAAATTTACATTTATCTTATAAAGGTATTTGAGTTTATTTACCTTTGGAAATAAAGGTAATAAGACTTTCATAGTCTTTGGTAAATACTTTGCAAACCATACAAAGGAAATTCGAAATATTGAAATACTTGGAAAATATTAAAAGGAAAAAGAATTTCGAAATTTTGTAAAGACCAATGGAAATTTATAAAAATCATTTAAGGAAATGTAAGTATGAACTATAGACTTTGGAAAGTATAAAAGAAACATTTGAAAAATCGCGGATTTCTTCCCGTGAAGAAATCGCGCGACTGTGTTAAGCAAAGAAATGGCGAAAAACTTCAGCAAATACAGTCCGCGCCCAGCTCACACTTGAAAGACTTGGTCGCGGATGCTAAAGCGCCACCATTGTGGACGCGTGGGTGGAAGAAAGGTAACAGCAATTGTAAAAAAACCCTTGACGTTTTCAAACCGAAAACTTTGGACGCCATTTGTGTTGCAGTCCGCCATTTTTGAAGGCAAGTTGAATGTTTAACCTGTACGTGGTTGATCCACGAAATTGGCATGTGATATGTTGAAACATTCTTGAGAAATTATGTTGAATCATCAACTCTTTTGCTGTGTGTTTGGCTATTCGACTGCCACTGCGGATTTTGACATTTTCAAAATGAGAGGTGTCGAATTCTCATGCCTACAAGGTAGGAAACATGAGAATTCGAAACCTATAAATAGGTTCTCACTCATTGTTGAAAAACACTCAATTTTTCATTCACTCTCCTTGCCTTGGAAAATTCGAAATACAGTGCTGTGGTATTTCTGTGTTTTGAAATTCCATTTTATGAAAGCCATTGTCATTTTATGAGAGCCATTGCCATTTTATGAAAGCCATTGTCATTTTATGAGAGCCATTGCCCATTGCCATTTTTGTGAAAGCCATTGCCATTTTGTGAAAATCATTTGCAATTGAGACAGTATTGCTGAGAGACAGTATTGCTGAGAACAACTTTTTGCATTTACCTGAAAGTAGTATTTGCTTAAGCTGAGAGAAGGCTGCGAAGGACGGTGGAGCAAGGATTGAAGCTACCGATCAAGCTCATACGCAAAAGGAAATCAGGCATGAGATATATGTTGATAGATTTTCTGTCATTTATTTTAAAATGTATGATTAGATTGCTTGATTATGTCTTGCTTTATGAAAGGAAAAATAATAAGAAACCTCTATGTTCTATGAAATTGCTGAATTGGGAATAGTTTAATTCCTTAGAAAAGGCTTATTGAATTTAAGAGATAGCTTAAAGAGCTGGTCAAATTGGGGAATAGTTTAATTTCCTTAGAAAAGCTTTTGAAATAGCTTAGAGAACTTGATGAATTGGAATAACTTAAAAGCATGTTGAAACGAATCAGTTTGAAATCATAGATGAATTTGAAAGGGAAATATTTGTTTACTTTTAGTAAAGTACCTTATAATTTGTATTGCTTGAATACTGCTTGAATTCCTTAAGTAAAGGAAAGGGATTAGTTATTAATACTAGGACGAGGGTGGATTCAGAACCAAGGTAGTCTAAAGCTTTAGAGTTAAATAGGTTAACTAGAGAAAGCTACGTACTCCATGGATAAAGATTTCCATGTTGGGAAGTACCAGAGGGACCCCTTGTTGACTGTACTCCATTTCCTGTTTAAGTAGTTGAAGTAGGAAGTCTAGGGTGATTGACTACCCACTGAAGGACTCAACCTACGCGTAGGATAAGGCAGCCTTAAGTCAAACCAAACCTGACTTAGTGCAAGTGATAGATGACCGTCAGTATAAGTACTGCCGAAATGCTTTGGCCAAAGTAGTGTAGTATACCTAACGTCCACTTAGACTGTGAGACGAATTACACTGTCAGTTCACAGTAATCCAGGTTACATGCTAGATTGAGATTGTGAGGACACAAGGATTTAGTTATGTAGGATTACACACTATGCTCAGTTGGTCATACAGAACCGGTTACCCAACCAATCTCCTCGAAGAAGGGAGGGCCGTCTACTTAACAGTAAACGTGCGGGGGACCGCAATATAAGTCCGTGGTTGGTGGAAAAGCACCTGAGTGATGTTTCCCCTCCACCTTAAGACTTCTGATGAACCAAGGTTTGAAAGGGAAGATCCTGGACAGTCTTATTCCTATTTGCTCAAAAGCTTCCGAGCTATGTTTGAAACTTGTAAGATTCTTACCTTGCTTTTTATTTTGAAGAAAAGTAATCATGAAAGCGTACTCTGTTATTTACTTGGAAAATAGAACAATGATGTATCGTGTCTTTTATTTCTTTATGATGAAATGTTCAATTAGAATGAAAAGAAAAGTTATTTACTTTGTCGTTTAATTGTATTTCCTTGTATCTTATTAGTGAAAATAGAAAATTTTTTGTTTACCCGGTTTTGGGGTTGTTACATGTGGTATCAGAGCTACCAGGTTTAGCTCTGGAACCTATGAGTTCACCAAATTTTCCATTTCCAACATTACCTAATGTTGTGAAAATTCTTGTGTCAGGATGGTACGTGTCAGATTTACGGCAAGAAAGTCCGTGATCGGAAACGAACGCTACCTAAGGGCCAAGAAGGAAAAGGAGGCAATTGTGAAAACAATTGAAGGAACCAACTACGACAACGCAATTTGGTTGAGTGACACTGAAACCTTCAGTAACGCACTTTCCCGAATCCATAGTGAGAAGAGAAAGATGAAACTGGAGGCAATGTACAACTACCCTCCCTCCGTTGCACCCGAAGAGTCTGAACCCTTATCTCTATCTAGAGATATGCCATCTGAAGGAAGTTCCAGTCCGGCCTTCATGTTTAGGGATCCTAGAGTTGTCCCAATGGCGGAAGTAATTATGATATCTTCAAGTAAAGAGTCCGAGGAATACACACCAAGGACACCGCCAATGGAGAAATGGTCTCATGAACAAATGGACCATAAAGAAGAAGATAACTTAAAGGATACTGCATCCCGAATATATGTATCGGACAATAAATCCGAGGGTTACTATCCATTTTGGGATAGGGAAGATCAGATTAGGGAAGAACTTATTGAAAGAGAAATACAACTCTCTCAATCTGTAGGATACACTCCTCTTAGTTATGTATCCGAGAATGAATCGGAAGGGTATTCGCCCCTTGACTATTTGAATAGTCGTTCTATGTAAATCTTATGGATTCTTTGAAATCCTCCTACTATAAATAAAACAAGGTTTATCTATCAATCAATGTCAAATATTTTTGTGTGAAAACTTCTGTTTGTTTGAATGGTGTTTGATTATATGTTTACTTAGTAGTAAAGTAAAAATTAATCTAACTTGAAATTAAATTTCAGGTTATAATTTCTTTAACTTATGGTTCAAGTATACGAAAGAAATCGAAATAAATCCAAAGCAAATCAGCAAGAAGAATTGCCACCGGCTGAGATGGAAGCTAAGCTAGACCAGATATTGGCTAGACTAGCCAACCTTGAGCAGGAAAGAGCCAAGGATAAGGGAGAAAAAGATATAACTATAGAAGAGTTAGAAGAAAATTCTTCACACCATGAAGAAAGAGAGAAGTCTCCTACCAATTCCAGGGATAAGAACAGAAAGATGATATCCCGAGAATTAACAAGGGATATGAAGAAGATTTATCCACCCAAGTTCGATGGAACTGCTGGGGGTGACGAAGCCGAAGCATGGCTTGTCCAAATGGAAAAGTACTTCGAAATCCGAGATTACGATGAAGTCACCAAGGCTGCTTGGGGAGCCTACCAGTTGGCTGGAGAAGCTTCTAACTGGTGGATGAATAAAAAGCTGGAGCTCAACCTAAGTTCATGGAAGTTAACTTGGAACGAGTTTGTTGAAATCTTCCGTAACCGGTGGTTGCCTCAACTGTATTATGATCAGAAATTGTCCGACTTCCAGGAGCTGAAACAAGGAACCATGACGGTTCACGAGTACTGGGAGAAATTTACTCGCCTTATCCGCTATGTGCCAGTTTATCTCAAGGATGAACGATTCCGAATTCGGAAGTTCATTCTAGGTTTAAATCATCGGATAGGAAGAGAGGTTGACATGCATGGTCCAACCACTATGGACCTTGTATATGAAAAAGCTATCCGTCAAGAACAGAAGCTTAGGGCAGATTCCTACTATCAAGATAGGAAGGATCAGAGGAAGGACAGTGATGGGAGCAACAAGACGGCATCAAGGAAGGAAGACTCCACTTTCACTTCCAGAAAGCAAAAAGGGAAGCGGTCTCGCTTCAATGGAAAAGATTTCAAGGGAGACAGGAAAAGGAATGACACCACCAACAAGGATGGAAATGGAACAAGCAAGTCAGGAATAATTCCTGAAAAGAAAGGACCAAGGGATGGATGTTTTATCTGTAAGGGAAACCACTATGCAAGTGAGTGCCCTGATAAGACTTCTAGCTCTCAGTCACGAGGAAATGCTTTGCCTTCGCAGCAGGCGATGTTCCAGCAGAGGATTCATGCTGCAGTGGACGATCGGCAGGCGGACCATCAAATCACCCCGATCGAAGTTCAAGGTAACCTTTTCGGATTACCTATTTCTGTTTTAATCGACACTGGTGCAACTGAAAATTTTGTTTCACCTAAAGTAACTAGGCAATTGTCTAGGAAGGCAGGGTACATGGAAAAGACATGGAATGTAGAGTATGCAAACCAAACAAGAGCAAGGGTTGACCAATGTCTATTTGAGGCTAGGTTAGAATTACCCAACTTTGCCACTGAGGTTAACCTATATGTCGCACCTCTAGGGTCCTATGATGTAATCTTAGGAATGAATTGGCTGTGGAGACATAGGGCTATTGTAGATTGCCAAGCCAAGACTGTAAAATGCCTTGATGATTTAGGAAACCTTGTAGAAATCCAAGGGATACCCAGGAAAGTGACTGTTCGGCAGATCACAGCAATGCAGCTGATGAAAGCCAAGAAGAAAGGTTGTCAACTTTTTGCAGTCAAAATTGAGAAACTAGGCCAAGAAGATGGAAACTCTGTGTTTCAAAGTTCTCAAGAACTTGAAGATGGAGAAGTGGAAGAAACAGGCAGATCAGATATGGAGAAGTATCCTATCTTAAGAGACTATGCTGATGTATTTCCAGAGGAACTACCAGGTCTTCCTCCAAAGAGAGTGTTCGATTTTTCAATCGACATTGTGCCAGGATCTGAACCAGTATCTAAGGTACCTTACAGAATGACTACAACTGAGCTCATGGAATTGAAGGCACAGTTGGATGAATTGCTGTCCAAAGGGTTAATACGACCTAGCGTATCACCATGGGGAGCACCAGTAATATTTGTCAAAAAGAAGGATGGTACATTACGTTTATGCATCGATTATCGAATGCTAAACAAAGCAACGGTAAAGAACAAGTACCCGTTGCCACGTATTGATGACCTCTTTGATCAAATGAAAGGTGCAGCTGTATTTTCAAAGATAGATCTGAGATCCGGATATCACCAGCTGAGAGTGAAGGATGAAGATATTTTCAAAACAGCATTTAGAACTCGCTATGGACATTATGAGTTCACAGTTCTACCATTTGGTTTAACTAATGCGCCTGCAGCCTTCATGAATCTCATGAATAGTGTATTCAGAGATTACTTGGATAAATTTGTGTTAGTCTTTCTAGACGACATATTGATTTACTCCAAGAATGAAGAAGAACATTGTAAACATCTTGAGATGGTGTTACAAAGGTTAAGAGAGCACAAGCTTTATGGGAAACTGTCCAAGTGTACTTTCTTTCAAGAAAGAGTGCACTATTTGGGCCATGTTATTTCAGCTGAAGGAATAGCAGTAGACCCAGCAAAAATAGAAGCAGTTATGCAATGGCCTGTACCCAAGAGCGTGTCTGAAGTAAGGAGTTTTATGGGATTAGCTGGATATTATAGGAAGTTTGTGGAAAACTTTTCAAAAATTGCTTTCCCTATAACATCTTTACAAAAGAAAGGTAAGAGATTTGCCTGGAATGAGAAGTGCCAGGAGGCGTTTGATCTTCTCAAGGAAAAGTTAACCACCGCACCAATTCTAAAAGTACCAGATCCTGAAGGAAGCTTCACAGTCATAACTGATGCTTGTGGAGAAGGATTAGGAGGTGTGTTGATGCAAGAAGGACAAGTAATTGCTTACGAGTCCAGGAAATTAAAGCCATATGAAATGAATTATGCTTCGCATGATTTAGAGTTGGCAGCAGTAGTACATGCTTTACAGATGTGGAGACACTACTTGCTCGGGAAGCCATTTGAATTGAAAACAGATCACAATGGTTTAAGATATCTCTTTACTCAACCTAATCTAAATGCTAGACAGAGAAGATGGTTGGAGTTAATAGCAGATTATGACTTTAATATTAATTATATTAAAGGAAAGGAAAATAGAGTTGCTGATGCCTTAAGTAGAAGACGCCATATTGCATCTATTGTGACAATTCAAAGCGACTTCAAGGAACAAGTGCTTTTGAAATGCAAAGAGGATGAATTTTACTTACAGGTTAAGCAGGCACTCATTAAGAATCCTTTAGACTCTAGGTATGAAGGGTATCAATTCGAATCCAGTGGAGTACTAAGGTACAAGGATAGGATGTATGTGCCTGATATCAAAGAATTGAGAAATCTTGTATGGAAAGAAATTCATGAGGCACCATATTCTGGACATCCTGGAGTAACCAAAATGATGGCTGATGTGAAACCATTATATTTCTGGAAAGGAATGAAAGGTGATGCCGCAAATTATGTAGCTCAATGCCTTGAATGTCAAAGAGTAAAAGCTGAACATCATCATCCAGCAGGATTGTTGTATCCTCATGATATTCCTGAAAGGAAATGGCAGGTTATAAGTATGGATTTTGTGCAAGGATTGCCAATGTCTAGGAACAAGCATAACGCCATTTTGGTAGTAGTGGACAGGCTAACTAAGGTAGCACACTTCATACCAGGGAATCTAACCGATGGAGCACCGGTCATAGCAAGAAAGTTTGTACAGGAAGTTTTTAGGTTGCATGGTATTCCTGAGAAGATTATATCGGATAGGGATGCACGCATCACTTCTAGGTTTTGGCAAACCTTGTTTTCTGCATTGGGAACGCAGTTAAACATTAGCTCGGCATATCATCCGGAAACGGATGGGCAAACTGAGAGGGTAAATCAAGTTATGGAAGACCTACTTAGGGTATATTGCATGGATCAGCAATATAAGTGGGAAGACTATTTATCCTTGGTTGAATTTGCATATAACAACTTGTATCATTCTGCAATTAAAATGGCTCCTTTTGAAGCTTTGTATGGTCGAAAGTGTCGAACTCCTATAAGTTGGGATAAACTTGAGGATCGAGTAAGTCTTGGGCCAGAAATGTTAGCAGAAATGGAAGAACAAGTTAAGGTTATTAAGCAAAGGTTAGCAGAGGCTAACAGTCGACAGAAAAGTTATGCAGATGCTAAGAGAGTGCCTCGAAGTTTTGTCATAGGTGACAAGGTACTTTTGAGAGTGAAACCTCACAAAAGTTCCATTAACTTTGGAAAGAATTCTAAATTGGCTCCACGTTATGTTGGACCATTTGAAGTCTTAGAAGAAGTAAACCCTGTAGCTTACCGAATCGCTTTGCCACCCGCTCTTGCTAGAATGCATAATGTCTTCCATGTATCTTACCTTAAAAAGTATATTGCTGGAGATAATCATGTTATTGATTGGACTGCCTTACAGGTAAGGGATCCAGGAATAATAACTCTCGAGCCCGTCAAGGTGCTGGAAATACGTAAGCTACACCTACGTAACCGAGAAGTCTCACAATGCAAGGTTCAGTGGGACCAGTATGCGGAAGACTCAGCAACTTGGGAGGACTATACGGAAATCCGTAGAAGATTTCCTGACATTCTTGAAGTTTTTGAGAATGCTGAACAATAAAGATTTTGTTTAGTTTTATGCTTTGAATAATACCTTTGGTCATCGAGGACGATGAATCATAAGGGGGGGAGTATGTTACACCCCGAAATTTGTATAGTTACTATTCTAGTAATGCTTAGAGCATTCTGATTGTAAGGAAGGTTTTGAATGAATAAATGTGATTGAACTTTGTTGACAATATGAAATCCTGTTTACATGTTATGTTTGGCTCATTCTGTATTCTTGATTGATGTTATTCTTGAATAAAACAATGAATAGAGGAAAGTAATTAGTCTTGTTTTATATATTTGATTTATATATACTGCAAATATTGTGAGCATTTGACTGCCGTGGTTTTGTGCCATGGATGCAGGAACAGGAGCTATTCCTCCAGGTGGAGGGGAAATATCACTCAGGAAGAGGAACTTGGTCGGCTAACCGGTAAAGTTGATCGTATGAGCATACACACACTTCACTAAGGATTTTAGGAACTGAGTCAGATTAAGTTTTCATGATAAGTCATCCTTAGGCTTAGGAGTTATGATTACTTCTTCATGCTTTATGAGTGGTGTTCCTTGATTGACTGACTTACTGTTCTGTGAGCCTTGAATGTGAAATGTGAACTGATAAGTTACTGATGCCTGGAATTTACAGTTAAATGTATAAATACGTGTTTATGCAATTACGTCTATTAGTGGTGCTCTGACTGGCCTATAATACACGTAATTGGAGATTTGAAAATAAACATGTATAGATATATTTAAGTGTAAACTGGGTAAGTTAATTAATATATTTAATAATATATTTAATATCGATGTTATTAGAGTTTTATCGATAATATAATATATTAATATATCTAATATAATATTTGAATATTATATAGATATATTTATATATTTAAAGAAAGGTAAGTTAAAAACTATAATAATATTGTATTGAATATAATACAAAATATATTAATACATTTTAATGAGAATATTAAAATATCTAAAACTTTGGAAAGATTTTATATAAACTATAATCTTTGGCATTTAAATTTACATTTATCTTATAAAGGTATTTGAGTTTATTTACCTTTGGAAATAAAGGTAATAAGACTTTCATAGTCTTTGGTAAATACTTTGCAAACCATACAAAGGAAATTCGAAATATTGAAATACTTGGAAAATATTAAAAGGAAAAAGAATTTCAAAATTTTGTAAAGACCAATGGAAATTTATAAAAATCATTTAAGGAAATGTAAGTATGAACTATAGACTTTGGAAAGTATAAAAGAAACAATTGAAAAATCGCGGATTTCTTCCCGTGAAGAAATCGCGCGACTGTGTTAAGCAAAGAAATGGCGAAAAACTTCAGCAAATACAGTCCGCGCCCAGCTCACACTTGAAAGACTTGGTCGCGGATGCTAAAGCGCCACCATTGTGGACGCATGGGAGGAAGAAAGGTAACAGCAATTGTAAAAAAACCCTTGACGTTTTCAAACTGAAAACTTTGGACGCCATTTATGTTGCAGTCCGCCATTTTTGAAGGCAAGTTGAATGTTTAACCTGTACGTGGTTGATCCACGAAATTGGCATGTGATATGTTGAAACATTCTTGAGAAATTATGTTGAATCATCAACTCTTTTGCTGTGTGTTTGGCTATTCGACTGCCACTGCGGATTTTGACATTTTCAAAATGAGAGGTGTCGAATTCTCATGCCTACAAGGTAGGAAACATGAGAATTCGAAACCTATAAATAGGTTCTCACTCATTGTTGAAAGAGACTCAATCTTTTCATTTCACTCTCCTTGCCTTGGAAAATTCGAAATACAGTGCTGTGGTATTTCTGTGTTTTGAAATTCCATTTTATGAAAGCCATTGTCATTTTATGAGAGCCATTGCCATTTTATGAAAGCCATTGTCATTTTATGAGAGCCATTGCCATTTTGTGAAAGCCATTGCCATTTTGTGAAAATCATTTGCAATTGAGACAGTATTGCTAAGAGACAGTATTGCTGAGAACAACTTTTTGCATTTACCTGAAAGTAGTATTTACTTAAGCTGAGAGAAGGCTGCGAAGGACGGTGGAGCAAGGATTGAAGCTACCGATCAAGCTCATACGCAAAAGAAAATCAGGCATGAGATATATGTTGATAGATTTTCTGTCATTTATTTTAAAATGTATGATTAGATTGCTTGATTATGTCTTGCTTTATGAAAGGAAAAATAATAAGAAACCTCTATGTTCTATGAAATTGCTGAATTGGGAATAGTTTAATTCCTTAGAAAAGGCTTATTGAATTTTAGAGATAGCTTAAAGAGCTGGTCAAATTGGGGAATAGTTTAATTTCCTTAGAAAAGCTTTTGAAATAGCTTAGAGAACTTGATGAATTGGAATAACTTAAAAGCATGTTGAAACGAATCAGTTTGAAATCATAGATGAATTTGAAAGGGAAATATTTGTTTACTTTTAGTAAAGTACCTTATAATTTGTATTGCTTGAATACTGCTTGAATTCCTTAAGTAAAGGAAAGGGATTAGTTATTAATACTAGGACGAGGGTGGATTCAGAACCAAGGTAGTCTAAAGCTTTTGAGTTAAATAGGTTAACTAGAGAAAGCTACGTACTCCAT
The DNA here is from genome assembly GCA_007115665.2 of Sequoiadendron giganteum. Taxonomy (NCBI): domain Eukaryota; kingdom Viridiplantae; phylum Streptophyta; class Pinopsida; order Cupressales; family Cupressaceae; genus Sequoiadendron; species Sequoiadendron giganteum. The sequence goes on along the minus strand of CM021107.1, from coordinate 511,765,618 downwards.
GGATAAAGATTTCCATGTTGGGAAGTACCAGAGGGACCCCTTGTTGACTGTACTCCATTTCCTGTTTAAGTAGTTGAAGTAGGAAGTCTAGGGTGATTGACTACCAACTGAAGGACTCAACCTACGCGTAGGATAAGGCAGCCTTAAGTCAAACCAAACCTGACTTAGTGCAAGTGATAGATGACCGTCAGTATAAGTACTGCCGAAATGCTTTGGCCAAAGTAGTGTAGTATACCTAACGTCCACTTAGACTGTGAGACGAATTACACTGTCAGTTCACAGTAATCCAGGTTACATGCTAGATTGAGAGTGTGAGGACACAAGGATTTAGTTATGTAGGATTACACACTATGCTCAGTTGGTCATACAGAACCGGTTACCCAACCAATCTCCTCGAAGAAGGGAGGGCCGTCTACTTAACAGTAAACGTGCGGGGCACCGCAATATAAGTCCGTGGTTGGTGGAAAAGCACCTGAGTGATGTTTCCCCTCCACCTTAAGACTTCTGATGAACCAAGGTTTGAAAGGGAAGATCCTGGACAGTCTTATTCCTATTTGCTCAAAAGCTTCCGAGCTATGTTTGAAACTAGTAAGATTCTTACCTTGCTTTTTATTTTGAAGAAAAGTAATCATGAAAGCGTACTCTGTTATTTACTTGGAAAATAGAACAATGATGTATTGTGTCTTTTATTTCCTTATGATGAAATGTTCAATTAGAATGAAAAGAAAAGTTATTTACTTTGTCGTTTAATTGTATTTCCTTGTATCTTATTAGTGAAAATAGAAAAAAAATTTGTTTACCCGGTTTTGGGGTTGTTACAATTGCTGCCACTGCAAAGATTGACATTTTCAAATGTGTAAGGTGTCGATTCTCTTTCCAAAAATGTAGCATGGCATGAGAATTCGAATCCTATAAATTGAGCTCTTCTCCTTGTCATTTTTACCAGTTCACATCTTGCCATTGCTATATCCGAATTTTCTTTATAGAGCCATAATTTTCCATTGTAATACTGTTCAAAGCTTGAGAAATTCATTGCTGCATACATACAAATGCGCACCTGCTGTAGGAATCAATTTGGGAATAAGAAATAGTCTACATTTCCAGAAATATACTCCATTTCCATTTTGAGCTTTAGCTTAAAGATTTAAATCTGGAAGGAGCAGTGAGATTGAGGAATTTAATAAAGGAAGAAACGAAGGGAGCTGTCAGCTTGCTACTAACTGTATCAGAAGTATTTATAAGCAGCAAGGAGGCCAGCTAAGGAAACATGCATGAATGTCTTATTCTTAGTATCTTTGTTTTAATTTATAAATAGACGGAACTACATGTTTACTTTGTGCATTAAATTGTATTGTAGTATAAGTAGACCAATCAAGTAAAAGAGAAAATCAGTTTTCTATGTATGATTGCATAGGCTAAAAGAAATAGCTTGTTTGCTTTATGAAGGAATAGCTTGTCTGAATTACAAAAGAATGTTAGAATGCATTTTACAGAATTGTGTTGTGTGCAATTTTAAATAAGGGAAAAGGGGAAACTGTTATTCCACTTCGTTTTGGGAAAATGAATTTATTTGGATGAAATTGCATTTGTGTGTATACTTCTTGATCTCCATATAAGGAGAATAAGGATAATCTAGTTATCATATTCTAGGAATGATAGGACAAAAGACAAGGTATATTCAAACAACTTAGAGTTTTAGATTAATTGAGATAGGCTAAGGAAATCCTAGGATAAAGATTTCCAAAACAGGAGAGAAAGAATGGATTACTTGTCAAGCTGAATTATTTCTAGTAAGTCAGAATGTCGTAGGTTGGTTTGGGATGATTGATAATCCAGTGAAGGACTTGAACCTATATTTGTTGTCTTAGATTAGATTGAGGTAGGATAGTCTGAGATGATTGACAATCCAGTGAAGGACTAAGCCTACGAGTAGTGTAAGATCTTTAAGTCAAATCGGCCCTCAGTAGTGTATATGATAGATGACCTTTCGAAGTACTGAATGAGAATACTTTGGCCAAAGTAGTGAAATGTACGACATCCACTTAGATGTGAGATAGTTGAGACTTCACTGTCAGTTCAACATGATCCTTGTACTAGTATGAGATTGTGAAATAGCAAGGTTCTAGTTGTGAATAGGACACAACACTATGCTCAGTTGGGTTGTCGTAGCCGAATATTCTACCAATCTCTTCGTTCGAAGGGAGGGCCATCTATCGAAAGATAGATGTGCGGGGGACTGCATTTAACAATCCGTGGTTGGCGGAAAAGCGCCCGAGTGATGTTTCTTCTCCACAGCAGGCGACAGATACACCAAGATTTGAAAGGAAGGGAACTTGGACCGTCTTACTACTATTTGTGCAAAAGCTTACGAGCTATGTATGTAATTGTTTTACTTTTGTACTCTGATTTATATTTGCAATGAAAATGGAATTCATGTGGAAATATATATTGTAACTTGCAAGTATTTATCAATAAAGAAAGGAAGAATTTTATTGTAATGTCTTTGTTACTTGTTACTTTTATATGTTTGAAATGAAATGTTGGAAAAAATTTAATTACCCAAGTTTGGGGGTTGTAACAGTAAGGTTGTCGTTCCTTTATTTGACTGCTGCAATGTCTTCTATTAAAGGTGCATTGGGGAAATTCTAAGTTTCACAGGCTATGGTGGAGGTGTCGACCTTATATAGAAGTGGATATGTTTCATAAACCTGCACAGTCTATGTTTGAAAGTGTCTACTATATTCATTCTTTTCTATGTGTTGTCTGTAGCAGTAAATGAGAGCCATTGAAGCTCTTGAGTCAATGTATGAATTGTAAAGGGATGAAGAATGAAGATAAAGTGGGGTCGAGTGGTCTGAGTGGTTCTCTGTGGGTTGGAACATCCAAGTATGCAGCAGCCACATAATATGAGCCTGCTGATTAAAAAGGTCAGTAATATTTATTTGGCAATAATCTACTTTGGATTGCAATAGTTGTTTATCCCTTGGTAATTGTAATTCAAATCTCCATTTCTAAGAATTTTGTGTTGGAGTCAGAATGCTCATGAATGTTAAAATACAATGGATGTAACCCAAAACTGTTGTAAACTCAGGACTTTAAATTTGAAACAGATTTATCACAGCCAATATTCACGAACTCTTTGACGAAATGTCAGTGGGGAAAAGGGTAAAAATTGGGAATCTTACATAAGACAAATGGTGCACATATTGGAGGCAAAAGCCATGCAATGAAGTAACTGAAATGCACCAAAACCATATTTTAAAACCCTTTACTAGCTTGGCATGCTTTTGGTTGGCGATTGCCATAAAAAACTCTCCTCAAACATTGAATAAGTGGCAATAAGGTTAGTGATTAGCACCTAGCAATGGAAAGAGAAAAAAAATCAATGAAGCAAAGCACCATTTAGAAGTGGCAATGCCAAGTAAAAATTTCACCATATGTCCAAAAAGTCACAGTAATTAAGTGATCTCTGGCAAGGAATGAATCAGATAGGTGCACTTATTGGGTGGCATTTCCTCCAGTAAACTCATTCAAAGCATGCAAGGGAAGTGTGACACCTTTATAAGGAGGCCATTTTTCATTCAAAGAACAAGGCTAGATCTTCTCTAATACTTTCAGCAGAAACTATGCCTCCTTTTCTCTTTCTTGCAGGTTTGTGAAGAAAATTTCAGTGCCACAGTGGAAGGGTTTCAAGGTTTTTTGTTGATGGTGAAAGTTTTTCAACATAATATGTAATGTCCCCTCCCTCAGGGTGAGTGTTCACGAAAACCCTTCCACATTCAATCCAAAGGATATTTAAAGGACTTACAGCTGCGTGCTATTTATCCAACATGTTTGCACAATTTTCAACTGCATAATTGTTCATGAACTAGCATCTTGTGCTCCATTTTTAAACACACCAATATTTGTCTAAAGAAATCAAGCAAATAAAAACATGGGTATCAGAATCCTACTTCAGAGCACAATATGACATTGAATCCCAACGCTGTCTTGCCCTTTGATGTGCATTGATTTTAATAGTGGAATTGTAATAGATAGGATAGTCTTACATACGTGCGAGTTGTTGATAGATCAGCTTGCACAAAGCTCTCAAATACTGATTCCCACTTGCTAGGATCAATTCCTAAAAGGAAAATAGCAAGGAAACAGAATGATCTTAAGTAAAGGAAAAAATATTGAAACAAAAGAATGAAAATCCAGTACCTTGATGAAGGCCAACAATGCCATAGCAACTAAGCTAACAAAATAAAGTATCAAATTACTAAAAAGTTTGCAAAGAGGCAATGAGTCTCTAGTTTGTTCATACCACAACCCGTATCATCAACTTCAAACCATAGTGTTATTTTTTCTTGGCTTTGGGATGTTCTTCTCTCAGATTGCCCAAAACTCAGCTTTTGGGAAAACCAGGAATCTCTGTCATTTTCAGATTCTCCATCTCTTTTCTTGTTTACTGTTGAGCATTCACACCAGCCTCGTAATATAATATGTCCCGCTGTACATGAAGATCCCTGTAAGGATGGTTTGATCTAGCAAATGCATGATTTGTAATTTGACTTACAGAAGAAAACAAGATGAAAAAATATGAACCTGTCTAAAACAAATTTAAATAATAAAAAAACACTGAAGAAAAATGCATGCATTTATGATATAAGTGAGCAAATGCAATCAAATAAATAAACATGGAAGTGTTACTCTATAGTTTCACCCTTTAAAAATTGTGTTTATAAGCTTATGGATAAGGACAGTGCTCTGTTACTAAATGATACGATTATATGGACTTCTTAGGATGATAATTAAACTTATCTTGTAGGATGATTACTATTAATGAATGCTTCAAAGAACCCATTCTTTCATGGGAGAGGGTTTCTATGCTAACAAAACACAGTTATGGCTAACATGTTATGTTATTGATTATATGCAACCAATCAACCCCTGCAAACTATGTCCTTTTGAAGAGATATCACATGTTCAAATGCCATTTGAAATGAAGTCATCTCACTCAGCCAATTTTGAATTTTCTATTTCAGAATCTATTAATATGTCTATAATCAAAGAAAAAAACTTCCAATATATTAGAAATGGAATAACTGAAGTCTAGGAAAATGGCTGGTGAGGACAATTTTCACTAGTTGATAACTCTTGGGCAGAATCGAGGTATCAATTTCAACAGCACAGACCTACAAGATTTATGGACAAAGCATATGCTGATACTTCCACTGAAATCTTAAGAAGATTGGTCACAGAGCATGCAATTTGAGCCTATTTATCCATTTAAGTGGTTCACACCTACTGCAACCTGTACAAATAGTTGTAACTAAACTTCAGAATAGAATAATGCATTTTATTAGCAATAAAAGAGAAGACTGGTGGGGAGACTAAAGACAAGGATTCTGCATTGTAAAACAACATTTGGTTAATCAATACAACAATCAAGCAAAAAAATGTGCCAAGTTCCAAATGAATTTACTTTTCAGCCTCACCAACTCAAAATCAAAATCATGCATCGATTAGAAAAAGACAAAGTGTCACATGATACTTACAAACTTAACCTAGTCTAAAATCAAGGCTTTCATCTGGTTAGAGACTCATCAAAAAGCACACACATCTGATACCTTAAAAGTATTCAGTGGCTCCTCACAGTTTGTTGAGACCTCAACATCTATCTCTGCAATGTCCAAATATCAAACATTGGGCATTTAAAATTGGTTCCTCCTTTAAAACATTTTGATAGAAAATTAGAAGTTGGTGACCAAGTAGATTGACTAGAAAATTGTCTCATTACTATAGAACAATCATTATGGGTCCATAATGATTTGTGCCTTGATGAAATGAGGGATACAAGAAAGAGATTATTTGAAATGAAATCTATGAACCAGAACATATTTATTTCTCATTTATTGGTCTGCTATGGAAGACTACCCTAGCCATGTCTAGAGCTAGAGCTCCATTAATAATGCAGCAGATTTTTCTCCTACCCAACATTTTACAAGTTTCTTGCCTTTTTCAAGATCCAGCAATAATTCTATTAATATGGAGGAAATTAGATGCTTCAGCATCCATTTGAAATCAATTCAATACCAAATGAATTGATATTAATCTATGTTACTGGTTCGTAGGCATAAGCACCCGGGTCTTGGTTTGGTTAGACCCGGGTTCAGGGTCCTCGTCCAGTCCTCTATGGGTTCGGACAGGGTCCGGCTCACAGCCTATGGGTCTGGCCTAGATGAACCCAGGTGAACCCGGGCAGAATTTGGGTCCGTCCCGCCTGGAGCCAGCAAATTTCAGCTTTATTTAATACTTTTTGACTTGTTTTTAACTCCAAAAAGTGCACTATAGGAATTGACGTGACTAGTTTTCCAAATATTTCTTATGGCACAACAGGGTTTGTTTGTGTCTTTCCTATATAGCTTTATTTTCTAGGAAATAATTGTTAATGGATTTTTTTTGCTTCAATCAAACAATACTTTATGTTGGAGGATGGTTAAAAATATACTCTTACTTGTGAACATTTTTCAAGACACCTTAAGCTTTAGACTTTATACTTAACTTCATGTTCCATGTATTTTCAAAAGCTCCCTTTTTATCTTTCAGAGGTTAAAATAAAGGTATTATGCATGAACAATGATGCTCCTGACAAGCATCAGTTTCCTATTATTTGGAATCTAGATTAGTTATCTTGCTTGTATTAGCCCAAGAGTTTATTGTGATCCTCTCTCTTGACTTTCATGGTTTTTGTTTGTACAAGTTTGGAGGACTTTTACTAAAATATAGAGAACTTCTGCTATGATCTTCTTAAAATAACACATTTCAGTATAAGTTACTGGTACTTCTCTGGGTCATATAAAGAACTCCTGTTATGATAGTCATTCATTTTCTTGTGTCATCAAAAGACTTTACATTTATGATAGTAAGTTGCACTTTCTGCTGCTGGACAGAATTTAAGATCTTATTTTATTTTGCAAGCCAAATAAACAAAACAATAAAAACTAAAGTGGGAACATTAGCTATAAATAGGCTCATAGGTATTAAGAGTGGGGAACGCTCTTCGATGGAAGTGGTTTTGCGCACACGTGCATGGAAGTGGTTTTATGATATTTGATTTGTTAAATATGATCAAATCTATCAGATTATAAACTGAATAAATGAATTTGATGTCAAATTAAATCTGGATGTATGTAAGAAATACTAAGTCTGAATTTCTGTTACAGATATTCGATCCTCAAGAGCAGAACATTTTTATTAATTTCAATAATCTTCTTGAGGATCGGATCTCCCATAAATATGGGTAGGGAGGCACGTTCCATGACAGGGAAACACGACTTAGGGAGACGCATCTCATGAGAGACACGTCTTCACGAGCGGACGTGTCTTAGTTATGTGTCCCTTCATCTAACTAAGACAGCCGAAGATTAGTCTCTTAGCAAGGATGATTTACATTTATATTTATGCATTTAGATGTCATTCAATTCAATCTGAATATATACAATTTATATTCTCTTAATGCAGATCGAAGAACTATACTTGGGATTGGCGATTTCGATATAAATGATGATGATGAATATATTCAATCATCATTTATATTTGACCGAAGCTATCTTTATTCAACATGATCAACGAAGGCTGATTGTTGACACTTGACATTATTATTTTTTTAACTTTAATCTATATCATGACATTCGAGTTTGACTATGTGATGTCCCCACTCTAGTCAGTTCTTGGGAACAGTGTGTTAGCCCTTTATTGGACCCTTGTGGGCTAACTGGTTTGGTTAGAGGGTCAGTGGTACTTTTTGGAGAGCTTGGTCATTCTCATTTTCAGAGCTCAGAGTTTGGTTCACAGCAGGCGTTAGCAGTTCAGGGGTTGACAGCTTCTGACGGCACGGGAATATTTGGAGTTTTGAGTGAGTTATGGATTTTTAAGTGATTTGAGTTAATTAATTAACTTAATGCCTTATTATAAAGTCAAATTGACTTTATACATTTTATATCACTTAAATATTCTATAAAGGTGATTTAATATTTTAATCATTTAAAATACAAAAGGGCACCCAAGTATTTAAGTCAAAACTATTGAAATGACTTAAATATATTTTAAAAAGATTTAAAATATGAAGAAGGGCATATCTTTCTTGGAAGTTGTGCCTTTTTGCATATAAGGCATTTTGGCAATGAGAAATTCATCTATTGAATATTTTGACTTTGCCTTTGGCTTCTTCCTGTGCTTTCACCTGTGATCAGGGTTTTGAGCATTCTTCCATTGGAGAATGGAATCTCTTTAGTGTTGAGCACTTTTGAGGCTGTGAGAGACCAGTCGAATTTGTGCAGTTTGTGAGGGCTTCATACAGAGGTTCTACTGTGCTTAATCAGAGTTTTGTTGAGTTACTTATCAGAGATAGGAGGGTTTGTGGAGATGGCATCCTTCTTTCATCATGGCAGGCAGTTGACATCATGGCTATACCTTCAGAGTTGAAAGTTGGGCTGTTTGCTTGAAGTGCGTGGCTCTCTGTGCAAGGGCATTTGGGGTTTCTTGGAGAAAGCCTTCCAATTTGAGGGTTTCTCTTCACCCTTCTATGCGTCTAGCATACACTTCTTCTTTGCCTCAGTTTCAGGGCTGGATTTCACCTTTTGTAGCTTCCTACACTGGATTTAGCCAGATTGCACCATCTTGGCTGGCAAACTGGACTTCATTTCTTAAATAAATAATCTGGGAGCTTTCGGGTATGTTTATGAGTTTTGAATCCATTGTTGAGCTTATTTGTTACCTTCTGTAATTTCAATTCGTTTACATTAGCTCAGATTTACATTTTATAAGCATTTATGCTGTGCGCCCCTTCTATTTCTCTCTAGAAATTCTTCTCTAAAAAAAACGTAAAACACAATAAAGATAAATAAAAGACAAGGGTTTGAGGTCTGAGCCAGCAGGGCTCATCACAGTGGTATCAAAGCATATTATCCTGCCAGCTTGTGGGAAAACAATTCTATGCGGCCACACCAGAACAGGTTTGACAGGCACTACACACGCAGGGGCCCTGGAATTCAGCGAAATACTTTTGCACCTTTTCAAGCACTTCCATTGTACGAACAGGAAGAGGATTTTGATTTTGATAATATGGCTGAAAGGAATGATGATGCTCGTCTTAATGACAAAGACAGGGATGCTAGAGAAGTACTGAGAGGAATGGTGGCCGGTCAAGAACGGGTGGCAAACATCCTTCAGCAACTTAGCACCAATGTGCAAAACTTGACAGTTCAGAGGAGGCTGAATCTGGATCAAGATAAGGAGGGTAGCATACATGGAGAATAGTACAGGAATATTGCTCCAACACGCACCTTTGAGAGAGCCACACACCCTACTTTTGTCAGGAATGACGCTGAGGAGGAGGTGGAAGAAGGTGGGGAAGTGAACTTTGCTGACAACATCCTGACTATGTATGATGAATGGGATGCATTGCCTCCACAAGTTAAGGATCACCTTAACTTTGACCGTTTTATGAGTCAGAAGAGAGAACGCACCAGGAACAAGAATGACAGGAGGCCTAGACATCAGCATAATGATCTACGACAGGCTACCAATAAGCTTACCTTAGTGAACTATGATGGCAGTGGCAGAGTTACAGCACGTGCCTGGGTAAGTAAATTGGATATGTTCCTGACACTACGTCCTATGCCTGAGGAAGATGCTATTAGATTTGCAGCTCTACACCTTGATGGCGCGGCACATGACTGGTGGATTCATGGCATGGCTACTCTTCACCATGACCGAATAACCTCATACCAAGAGTTCACTGATAGATTGGTAGAGAGGTTTGATAGGCGTGATCCTAAACTATTCTTCAGGGATCTTGCACAATTAAAACAGTTGGGTAGCTTGGAATCGTACATTGGAGAGTTCCAAACACTATCCGTGATGGTGACAGGTGTCTCAGAGAGAAGGCTGATCATATTGTTTATTGAGGGTCTTTTTGAGCCCATGAAAGGTTGGATTAAGGCATTTGATCCACTTACTTTATAGGAGGCCATGAGGAAAACTCGCAGTATGGAGCTCACTACACCTCGTAAACAATTTGGCACGAAACCTTTTTCCTCCTACACAAAGAACAAATCTGATCCAAAGAAGGCTGATAAGTTTGATCAAAAGAAAAAATTTGCAGCCCCTCTAGATCGTGACATAATGAATGATCTATGTAGAAGGAAGCTCTGCTTTTACTGTAAGGGCCCATATGACTTCAATCATGACTGCCCCCTCAAGCCTAAAGGGCAAAACAGGCACATGGAATGGTTTTATGAGGGAGAAACGTTGACTGATTTTTCTGATCAGCAAGCTGCTATTTATGACACAGATGAAAAAAAGTCAGAAAATGAGGTAGAAATTGAGGTAGAAAGTGAGCTACATGAGGCTCATATGTCCAACATGCAGAGAGAGGGTTCTTTCAAGCTTCGTGGGATTTTAGCGGGTCAAAGAATCATATCTCTTTTGGACACAGGTGCAACCCACAACTTTATTGATTCACGATTAGTGGAGAAAAGGGGAATTCAAACTCAGCAGTTTGAAGGCATTCGAGTGAAGGTTGCAGATGGTCACACTCTCAACTGTGAGAGGATGATTCCTAATTTACCATTGAAACTCAACAATTTTGAGTTTAAGGCAGATTTTTATGTTGTGAACATGGGAGGAACGGATATAGTTCTCGGCATGAAGTGGCTTCATGCTATAGGAGAGTTCACACTTAATTTGCGTGATATGGAGATGAAATTCAAAATTGATGGCACAGATCATGTTCTTAAAGCCATCAAGGACAGCAATCTAAAAGAAATTTCACTCCGGAGAATGGAACGTTTGATTCAACATGACATGGTAGAATGGGCTGCTAAGTGCAAGTTAATGCCTTCACAGTTGGAGCAGCAAGCTTCTCATTACTATCCGAATGTACAGGAACTCCAAATCAAACATGCAAAGGTTTTCAGTGCTATTCCACCAGGTAGACCTCCTGATAGAGGTATTGAGCACATCATTGAGCTAGATGAGGGCACGAAACCTATTATGATCACTCACTGGCACCCCAAACATTTAAAAGATGAAATTGAGAAAACCATTAAGGAACTTTTAGCTATGGGGCACATTAGGCCAAGTAAGTCACCCTTTGCTTCATCAGTTGTTTTGGTGAAGAAAAAGGATGGTACACTTAGGATGTGTATTGAATACAGGATGCTCAATAGGAAGACTATAAAGAACAGGTATCCTATTCCACGAATCGATGAGTTGATAGATGAGCTTCATGGAGCTTGCTATTTCTCGAAGATTGATTTGAGGACTGGTTACCATCAGATCAGAGTCAGAGAGGAGGATATTGAGAAAACCGCATTCAGATGTCACTATGGACACTATGATTTCTTGGTTATGCCTTTCGGCTTAACCAATGCTCCAGCTACTTTTCAGTCTACTATGAACAGGGTTTTCCATCCTCTCTTGAGGAAATTTGTTTTGGTGTTCTTCGACGACGTCCTAGTTTATAGCAAATCATGGGAGGAACACATTGTTCACCTAGATGAGGTATTGAGTATAATTGACAGGGAGTCCTTGTACGCCAAGGAGTCCAAGTGTGCTTTGGGCATGGCTGAGCTTTTGTATCTGGGTCACATTATAAGTAGAGAGGGAGTCAGCATGGATCCAGAGAAAATTTGAGCTATCATCGATTGGCCTACACCTGAGACGTTGACACAGCTTAGGGGGTTTGTAGGATTATGTGCCTTCTATCGTCAGTTCGTTAGTGGATTCTCGCGACATGCTGCACCACTAACTAATTTGACTAAGAAGGGAGCCTTTGTGTGGACACCTCTTGCACAGGCGTGCTTTGAGAAGTTCAAACTTCTTATGACTACATGTCCAGTATTGGCTTTGCCGGATTTCGCCAGACCATTTGAGCTACATTGTGATGCCAGTGGTGAGGGTATTGGTGCAGTTATCATGCAGGATCGACACCCTATAGCTTTTGAGAGCAGGAAGCTAAGAGGTCGTGAACGGAGTTTCAGTATCTATGATAAGGAAATGTTGGCCATCATGCATGCCATGGCCAAATTCAGGCAATACTTGGTTGGTAGTAAATTCAGTGTTAAAACCGATCACAATAGTCTGAAACATTTTCTTGGACAGCGAGATTTGAACGAAAGGCAACAGAAATGAGTTAGCAAACTTCAGTCCTATGATTTTGACATTGCTTATGTCAAGGGCACTCAGAATGTGGTTGCTGATGCTTTATCTCACCGTCCTCACTTGAGCTCCATTTCACAGATTTCAGAGGACTGGAGACATATGATAGTAGCAGAATATGCTAAGAATCTGTGGGCTTCTAGCATAGTGGATGGGACAGTACAGGATGACAGATACTCACTTGTGGATGATATTATCATTTACAAAGGGAGGATATTTCTTGTCCCAGGTTCTGAGATGAGGGGCATGGTTTTGAGGTCATTCCATGATTCGCCTATGGCAAGACATCCCGATTACTTTAAGACCTACAAGCAAGTATGGGAGAGATTCTCTTGGAAGGGTCTCAAATCATTTGTTCTTCAGTATGTCAGGGAATGCCTTGTTTGTCAGCAGAACAAGCAAGAACATACATACCCTACAGGTTTACTTCAGCCGCTTCCTATTCGTGAGAGGAAGTGGGAATGCTTGTCTATGGACTTCATCACGGGCTTGCCGAAAGCCCAAGGGAAAGACAACATTTATGTGGTAGTAGATCGGTTGACAAAGTATGCGCATTTCTTCTCAATCACTACTACGCACACAGCTACTTAGGTGGCGGACTTGTTTTTCCGCGAGGTATTCAGATTGCATGGATTGCCTCGGAGTATAGTCAGTGACAGAGATAACAGGTTTTTGAGCAACTTCTGGTAGGAGTTATTTAGACTTTGCGGGACAGAACTCACTCCGAGCACTAGCTACCACCCACAGACAGATGGGCAGACAGAGATAGTCAACAAATGGGTGGAAGGATACTTGAGGAATTACAGTTCAGGACAGCAGAAGGCATGGGTGAAGTGGTTATACCTTTGTGAGTATTGCTATAATACCACTCATCACATGAGTATTCAGATGACACCATACCGAGCATTATATGGATATGATGCTCCGAGCTTTCTAGATTTATTGCTGAGTGATAGTAGAGTACCCAGTGCTGGTGATTTGTTGTAGGAGAATCAAGACATTATGAGAGCACTTAGCAAGAATATTCAGAAAGCTCAAAATCAGCAAAAACAATATGCTGATCAGAGGCGAGTGGAGAGATCCTTCGAGATCGATGATTTGGTGTATTTGATGCTCCAGCCTTATAGGCAGTCCACCCTTCGTAAGAAGGGCGCCGAGAAACTTAAGCCACGATACTATGGACCATTCAGGGTTGTCCGACGTGTTGGTGAAGTGGCTTATGAGTTAGATCTTCTAGTGAACAGTAAGGTTCACCATGTGTTCCATGTGTCGCGCCTCAAAAAGGCATTGGGACCACAGGTGACTCCTTCTATTGATTTACCACCCCTAGATGATGAGGGGAAATTGATTTTGATACTTGAGGCCATTCTGGATTCCAGAGAGCGTCATCTTCGAAGGCGGGTTATCAAGGAATATTTGGTGAAGTGGAAAGATCTATCGACAGAGGATACTACTCGGGAGAGTGACAGTATTCTTTAGCATCCAGCTTTGAGTTTGCTTGTGGGCAAGCAAATTTGGGGAGGACGGACTGTGATGTCCCCACTCTAGTCAGTTCTTGGGAACAGTGTGTTAGCCCTTTATTGGACCCTTGTGGGCTAACTAGTTTGGTTAGAGGGTTAGTGGTACTTTTTGGAGAGCTTGGCCGTTCTCATTTTCAGAGCTCAGAGTTTGGTTCACAGCACGCGTTAGCAGTTCAGGGGTTGACAGCTTCTGACGGCACGGGAATATTTGGAGTTTTGAGTGAGTTATGGATTTTTAAGTGATTTGAGTTAATTAATTAACTTAATGCCTTATTATAAAGTCAAATTGACTTTATACATTTTATGTCACTTAAATATTCTATAAAGGTGATTTAATATTTTAATCATTTAAAATACAAAAGGGCGCCCAAGTATTTAAGTCAAAACTATTGAAATAACTTAAATATATTTTAAAAAGATTTAAAATATGAAGAAGGGCGTATCTTTCTTGGAAGTCGTGCCTTTTTGCATATAAGGCATTTTTGCAATGAGAAATTCATCTATTGAATATTTTGACTTTGCCTTTGGCTTCTTCCTGTGCTTTCACCTGTGATCAAGGTTTTGAGCATTCTTCCATTGGAGAACGAAATCTCTTCAGTGTTGAGCACTTTTGAGGCTGTGAGAGACCAACAGAATTTGTGCAATTTGTGAGGGCTTCATACAGAGGTTCTACTGTGCTTAATCAGAGTTTTGTTGAGTTACTTATCAGAGATAGGAGGGTTTGTGGAGATGGCATCCTTCTTTCATCATGGCAGGCAGTTGACATCATGGTTGTACCTTCAGAGTTGAGCGCTGGGCTGTTTGCTTGAAGTGTGTGGCTCTCTGTGCAAGGGCATTTGGGGTTTCTTGGAGAAATGCCTTCCAGTTTGAGGGTTTCTCTTCACCCTTCTATGCGTCTAGCATACACTTCTTCTTTGCCTCAGTTTCAAGGCTGGATTTCACCTTTTGTAGCTTCCTACACTGGATTTAGCCAGATTGCACCATCTTGGCTGGCAAACTGGACTTCATTTCTTAAATAAATAATCTGGGAGCTTTCGGGTATGTTTATGAGTTTTGAATCCATTGTTGAGCTTATTTATTATCTTCTGTAATTTCAATTCGTTTACATTAGCTCAGATTTACATTTTATAAGCATTTATGCTGTGCGCCCCTTCTATTTCTCTCTAGAAATTCTTCTCTACAAAAAACGTAAAACACAATAAAGATAAATAAAAGACAGGAGTTTGAGGTCTGAGCCAGCAGGGCTCATCATAGACTAATATATGACGATTAATATGGTGGTGTATTTTGGTATGTTATTTGACTATTAATACGGTGGTGTATTTTGAACTTAAATACTGCTGCAAATATGTATATATTTCTGATTTTTTTATGATTTTGTATCAACGAACCCAACCCCCCAAAAAAATTTGATCAAACCTGCGAACCGAACCCTCGAACCCGAACCCGAACCAGTAACTTAGATATTAATACTTGTACTTGTTATGAAGAATGCTTTCTATTGTTGTCTTAATTTTTCACTTTCGTGACAACACCAAACAAAACAGTGGATGAGAAAATTCTTTCATCAAATTCACAGAGTAAGTTCCCTTATTTAATCTACTCTTAAATCTAAAATAGTAAACAAGCCAACTACAATAAACACTACACAATTTGTTACTTGGGATTTAACATAAAGATGAAATAGCAAAAACTAACTTGACCTATCCATTTTTTATCTCAAAGATCAGAGCACATGCCCTAAAAAACTCTTATCTCACCAATAAATCTTCTCAAAATTTGATAGCTAAAACATAAACAATAATACTATCCAAAGATTAAAACAGAAATCTTTGGAATTGTATCAACAATTAATTTTGATCTTAAAGAGACATACAACACTTGAAAACAACAGTAACTTAGAAGAATATATGAAGCCAATTAACTATTACAAAATATTCAAAGCTATTTCATAAATTTGAGCAATGATGTCATACAAAGTTAACATAGATGTTGTATTAATCGACTTCTTCCTTGTACAATTATAACACTTGAATCATTACTCGAATGGAAATCTTGGCAATGTAAGCAAGCTTATACTTTGCATTCATTACACAAAAGATTTAACAAATTAACTTGACTTCAAACTTGAGTGACAATCAGTGTAAGTCTCCCTTCAACTACCATTACAATTTGTGTAATGACATATTTATAGTTTTCCAATTGTAGCTTCTTGAAGCTTCATAATAATTAAATAATAAAAGCTATTCAATCTTCATCCCTTCAAAAAAAATATTAAAATTGCAACTTAAATCTTTGTAAATAATATAAAATTGCAATTCCAACTTATTGTTTCCATTTTTGTTTATCATCTTGGGCATCCATAGGAAGGAAGAGCTCAAATATTTTAATTTTTCACTTTAAATTAATTGATTTAATTTCAATCTTGACTTGGGTGAGTGGGAAAACTTGGGCACCACTTTTGCTTTCTATTTTCCTTATGCTTGGAAAAATCTACTAATTTGGCATTGGGTGGAGCTTTCAATCATCATTGCCAAAAAATGGAATTTTTGATTCATTAACACCAAGTGGAGAAATTTATGTCTTAATGCAAGGTTCAAATTTCTCATGTTTGATGCTGGGTGGAGTATTTAAAACACTAATTCCAGTTTGGTACTTTCTAATAGCTGGCATCAAGTGGACATTTTATTACTTGACGCCAAGTGGAGACTTTGTATAGTAGACACCAAAAGGTGGAGGATTCATAACTTGAACTTCAAAGAGTGGGTTTGTCATGATTGATGCCATAGTGGAAGGTTTGAATAATTGACACCAAAGTGGAAGAGTTCATGACTTAACACTAGGTGGGGCTTCTAGAACGCTGACACCAAGAACTGGAACATTTTAATGTTTGATGCCAAGAGGAGAGCTTAAGCCATTAATGCCAAAAAGTGGGATTTTCACATGGCAACACCAAGTACAAAATCCACTTAAGTCGAATTTGGGCACTTGGGATAATTTTTGGTGAAAGTATTGGACTTGGCCAATGGAAATGTGGAGGTTTAGACACTAGTGAACCATCAAGAAAGTTCCACTACTTGGCAAGTGTTGTGACCTTTTCACACATCGCCCCATTCAAATGGGGGCCCCCAATTTTTGCCCCATTCTGATCTTTTGGCTTTGGTTTTTGGGTTGTTTTGTCTCTCTCTCTCGCTCTGATCTTTTTGTCCTTTCAGGGATGTCCCTATCTTTGACCTAATTTGGAATTTTGGCTGTCTGTGAAATTAGGGCTTTCATTCTTCAGGCTTAATTGAAGATAAATTGAGTTGACTAATCGACAGCTGAGCTTAACATTGCTATCAGGAGGCTTCCGACAGATTACCACTGAGTTTTCATTGAAATCAGGCAACTTACTATTTTTAGTAAGTACTCAATCTGAGGCCTTTTCCTCAGAATTTCAGGATTCTAACTGCATCAGCACATTCAGGGTACTTTCAGGTACTTGCGCACAAGCATTAAACAGATTCTGACACACTTGCTATTTTTAGCAATTAAGGCTTCAAGGGCCATTTTCAGGGTTTAAACATACGATTTTCCAATGCATGTTGGAGAATGTTTCTGGGTTTTTCAAAACCTTCGCAGTGGTGTGACATGCAAATTGAGATGGTGACTTTCAACGGTACCGCCTTCAGAGGCTATTTTTAGGGTTTGCATGCAGAGATTTTCGGTGCATGTCCAGATATTCCTTATGGGTTTTGCAAGAGCTTCGCAGTGATGTGACATGCAAGCAGGATGGATCAGTTTTCAGGGACTTACTATTTTTAGCTAGTGCCCGCATGCTGACTAGTTTTCTGGGTATTTTTTGGGTTTTTTGAGATCCCACGGGCACTGTTACATGCAAACTCATCTGACATCAGATTAACCACTTTCCAGATAGTTACTATAAATAGCAGTTTCACTCCAGCAGCTATCCAACACTTCAATTCAGCAAACAGAACGACAGGCGGCAGAAATCGAGCCAAGTGGAAACAGCTCAAGGCACATGCAAGTCAGATTAGGGTTTCCACTGCTATGCCTAAAAATAGAGGGAATGAAATGCAAAGATGTCAAAACGAAGCACACCACCATGATCAGCATCTTCCAAGCTACCTATTGGCAAAATTTGAGCACAATCTAAATACTTACTATTTTTAGTAAGTCACCTCATGGCTATAAATAGCAGGTTTGTACGCAAGGCAGGTATGAACAGGTCACTTACAACATCAAGATCAAGTGGAGTGAATTTCAGATCAAATGAAGCTACAAAGATCAATTGATTTTAGGGTTTGCTAAAAATAGCAAATGGCTAAAAATAGCATACCAATATGGACAGAGCGTATAAACAAGGTGACAAAGTCAGTGGAAGCACAGCCACGCCCACTCCAACTCAGAATGGAGAAAAATGCATGGAAACCCTCACTTCTCCAAAATTTGCTAAAAATAGATGGCGAAGGTAGTTGAGGCGTTGAAGAAATTTCTAAGTCCACAAATGGGAATTGGCAGGAGGAAGTATGAAATGCGCCCAAGGCATGAAGGTTGGCATCAAAATTCTAAGTATGGAAAAATTCCTCCTCCCTTTGTAAAATGCGCCAAAGCATGGGGAAGACATGGCAGGAAAATCTCAAGGCATGAAATTTCCTCCTCCCTAGGCTAAATGCGCCCATCATGCAAGGAGGTGTTTGAAGAATTTTCTAGGCATCAAAATAAAAGCACAAACATATGTAAATGCGCCCAAGGTAGCAAGGAAAAGACATGAAGACAAATTATAAGTGTTAAAAAATGGAATTTGCATGTGGGAAATGTGCCCTCATGAAGGGAGGTTTGTTGATTTGAAAAGTTTCTGAGGCATTTGAAATTCCTCCTCATGCCTCCAAATGCACCCAAGCTTGCAAGGCTACAAGGGTTGGCGTAAAAAGTTTGAGTATAAAAATTCCCCCTCATAGGGTGAAATGCGCCCAAGCTTGAGGAATTCCTCCTCACACCTCTAAATGTGCCCTTGACATGGCAAAAAAATGTTCTAAGGCATGACATTCCTTTACACCACCTCATATGCGCCCAAGGCTCCAGCAAATTCGTCCATCACATAAGAAATGTGCCCAAGGCACAAACAAATTCCTCCTCCACATGCTAAATGCGCCCAAGTTGATAAAATTTCCTCCAGCCTAGGTGAAATGTGCCCAGCAAGAGGGAGGATGTTTAAAATTTTTCTAAGTGTGGAGAAATTCCTCCTCACACCCCTAAATGCGCCCTCAAGGTCAAGGTGATGGTGTAATAATATTCTAAGTGTCAAAATGGAAGCTTGACCCCTCATATGCGCCCAAGATGAGAGGGCAAGCTAGAGGTGTGAGAAATATTCTAAAGGCGTAGGAACATGAAGCCTAACATGTAGGATGCGCCCTAGGTAACAAGGTGAGTTAGCAAAGTTTTAATATTTTCTAAGGCATTGCCCAAGGAGAAATTAGAAAATACGCCTAGAGGAGGTGATGTTGAAATTTTCCAAGTGCAAGCGCAAGGTGAAATGTGCCCATGAGCAAGAAAGAAATTCTTTAGGAAAAAAGAAGGCGAAATTGCTAAGGCATGAAAACGGAAGTTGATGCATGGGGTGAAATGCGCCCTTCATGCGTGATTTAAGAATTTAATTATTTTCTAAGAGTGAGAAATACGCCTAAGGCTGAGATGAAGTTGGAAATTTTCAAGAACAAGTGTGATATGCGCTCGGAGCCAGACAGGAAGAGAATTTCTTCAGGGAAGCAAGAAAAATGCCAAGGCATAAAAAATGCAGACTACAAGTGTGGAATACGTCTAGGATAAAATGGAATCAACCTTAGCAAATTTTATTATTTTTCAAAAATAATAAAAATTAAACTTACCCCTTCGTCTGGATACACATGAAAACGATGAGTTCTAAAGGGAAATTCCTTTTGGGTATTGGACATTTCCCACTGGGAGATGATTTGAATTTGTTCCACACCTTGCTTGCGATTGTTTTGACGGATATTTTTGCCTGGCACCCGTTTAATGAATTTCCTAGGCGAAATAAAAAAATTCTCTTAAGGCAAATGTGAGAAATGTTTCTACAAAAAATGCCTTGGCTTGTGATGTCAAAATGAGTGTCTGGATTACAGTGGGTGAAATTCATAAAGTAGATAAGGTTGTCTAAGGAAAGAGAAAATGAAACAACAAGAGGTCAAGCACATTCACAGGGAAGAAATTTTGTCTAAGGCATAATGAAGCTCGAACATCAAGCAGACCTTGGAAGTCAAAACGCGAGAATTGGGTAAGTAAAGTGAATTTATATTATAAGCGTTCTGATGCTCTTCTTTTTGTTTTGCAAGATGAACACCGGAGCCAGAGCGTGAGGACTTGAGGTGATGAGGATGGACAACGTTACAACTTTGGAAAAGGAAAAGGTATTGAAGATTTGTCTAAGGCATTAAGAATGTGGTGCAAAAGGGGCTAAATACGCCCAAGGCAGTGGGCTGAAGAAATGTGAAAGTTACAAATGCGTCCAGGAATTAAAGCAACAAGAGGACTTAACGGAGAAACTTGTTACAAGAAGGATTTGAACTAAGTGTTGTTGTTTATGCTCACCTCCTCCTAGCGCAACAGAATTGGCAGGCAGAACAGTGGGAACGCGTTTCTGGACGAGAATCTTCTAGAAGAGGATAGTGGGCATTAATTGCTTATAGTGGTTCCTGCAGAGGAGTGGAGAATCTTCTCTTC
Organism: Sequoiadendron giganteum; assembly: GCA_007115665.2. NCBI lineage: Eukaryota > Viridiplantae > Streptophyta > Pinopsida > Cupressales > Cupressaceae > Sequoiadendron > Sequoiadendron giganteum. Next base: position 511,745,150 of record CM021107.1, on the reverse strand, counting down.
ATTTATTACCCCACCCCTCTCTGTGGCGGTTTTTAGGGCAAAAACCCTAATTAGGGCATATGTGGCTCAATCTGAGCCCTTCTTTGTAATTGAATCTAAGTCGTCTGCTGGAATGGGCCAACTATAAAAGGGGCATCCCCCCTCATTTGTAATCTATTAGATAGCAAAGATAGAATAGAGATAGATCAAAGTTAGACAAAATTGGAGATAGAAGTTAGAGAGTAGAGCTAGGAGTTGGCTTAGTTTGAAAAGGAAAGAAAAGCTTTCCCTTTGAAGGTTTTTGTAAAAGGTCGTTGTGTAAGACTCATAATATAAAGATTTTCATTGATTGGTGATTCTTTCTTTTGTTGTGAGCAATTGAAAAGACTTTTTCGTCTTTCCAATTCAAGTAGATTAGAGTAAAGTAGACTTTATTTTATGCAAGTAGTTGTTAATTGTGGAGTGTGGCGTTTGGTTTGGACAAATCTTCCTTTATCCATACCACTAGCGGGCTTGCTGATGGTAAGTCTGCCCTGTGTGGTCAACTGGAATATCGGTACCTATCTTCGGTTGTGATTCGTGTGTTCACTTGCATCGTTGTGATGGGGTGCGCATGTTGAATCATAATTTGAATATCTTACTCATCCTTTGAAGATTGCACCAACTTTGTCAGAGTTGTCCGAAGGGGAGGCGAAACAAAGTTTGGTTTGAAGATTGTCGAAGTCTGTCCTCGCATTCCACCCTTTAGAGATAGATTGTAGACTCCCTACCCCTATTCCTTTTCAATTCAGCATTTCCCCGGTTAACTTAGGAATCAAAGCCTCATTGTCAAATCATTCATGTCTTAACTGCTTCACAGAGTTGAACAACTACGTAAGTCCCCTTGGAATACTTAGCATATTCACATCAACCGACTGAGTCTATTCGCGATAAAAGGAACCTTGGAGTTGAACGCATGAACTTTCACGCAATCTTAGCATGCGGAATACTTTGATCAAGAGAGAATAGAGCGACCGTTGGACATTTTATTTTGTGTTGGTGTTGTCATAAAACACACGTCAACAACAAGTAGTGGAGAAATTCCCACCCTTCTCCAAATTGGAGGATTTTCAAATGATTTTGCCAAAACCTTTGAATTTCTTTTAAATTTCTTCCAATTCCCCATTTTCGAACACTTTGCCAAAAAAACCCTCAACCCTTGATGAACTTTTTGTCTTCTTTTACTACCATTTTCCCTCTGAATTTTGTTTTCTCATGATGAATCTTAAACTTGTTCTAACAACCTCCTACCTCTACCATCTACCACCATTCTCTAAATAAACAAAAAAACAACTTTCTAGAAACAAAAATTTGATATTTTAGTTTCTCTCCTTAATCCAAGGAGCAAAAAAGAAAAATGTAACTTTTTCTAAAAATAGAAAGTTTGACTTCTGGTAGGCACTAAAATTGTTGACTTGAATTTTGGACCTTCCACAGTGGAAACTTTATGCTTCAAAGATGACTCCATATATGATTCTATCTCAATGAGCTAGAGTAGAATTGCCTTAACCCTAGAAGCATAAATCTTTAAAAAATCACCAAAATCTCAAGTTTTAAAAAATCTCTGGCCAAAACAATTTTTTCCCCAAAAAATCTCGATTTAGTCAGCCATGATTTCCAATGATCAACTATTTTAAGGGTTTAAATTGCAAAAAGTAGCATAAAAATTGCAAAAAAATTGCCCAATCATCCTATCATGAAACCCTAACCATGCGAAAGCGCTATTTAATTGGGTTATTTAATTGATATTTAGCACAAAATTGAGTGTTGGCCATCGAGATGTGGTTCACCATCAAAGATTCATTAGATTTCATTAGGCTGTTAAGGCAAATCACAGGTAGGCGACCTTCAATGGATGTATATTTCTAATAGATGTTAAGGACATTAAAATAGAGACACATTCTTTAATATGCTTCTACGTTTGATGTTGACATTAACATGGAATGGTTAAGAGATGTGCTGCTTTTTTCTCTATATTCCACACTACTGTCATTTACCTTAGGTTCGTAGTAATGTTTTTCATGTATATAAATCCAAAGACACAATTTAGTGGGAAATAGTAGACAATATCATAATTACTAGTAAGGCTTCTATCTTATTTTTTACATATTTGAACCTTATAAGAGTACTTGCCAAAAGTAAATATAAAAAACCAAACTAAACTAAAACGAAACTCTATAGGCTTAATATCAACCTAAAGAGGTTTGTATTCTTGCAATTCTTGTGATCCTGACTGTTATCACCTGGAATATGCACCCTGCTAAATTTTGAATCCAGCTATTCTATGAAACATGGAATGACCTCTCGAGTTGTGGGATTTGCAAAACTCAAGGTCAACCTCCGATTAAAGAGCAACATTCCCTTGATAAATCACCTAAAAACTAACTCTAACTAAAGAACTTTGCTGGGAAAAGAAATGAGAAAGATTTGATAATCGGAATCTAAAATAGAAAATGAAGGTGATACACCAAATAGAGCAGAACAACTTATGAATCTCAATCTAAATCTTCACACAATAATTTGCAACAGTAATTCAGAGGTAAACTTAGAACAGCAACAATCAAGGAGTCATAAAACTCATAATAATACCTACTTTTGTAATAACCCACCCTTAATTTTTTTTCCAATTTTGCACCATTAGTGTTAGCCAAAATAATCAATGATAAGCAACTAAATTAAGCTACCTTCCACTTTCTGATCACCCAGATCCTAGTGTGGGCAAGGTGAGAGCATACAGTGGTAAGACTTACAATTAAATGCTTCCGAAGTAAACCACTTGTTCAGTGGGATGATTATGAAATCTCCAAAGCATGAAATGAAACATTCGCTTATTCAACGAGAATTACAACTAGAAAGAAAGCATTTGTCGGCAAGCTGACCAAAGCAAAATGAAAGATCCTCCGCTTATTCAACGGGCATAACATGAAAGCAAAGAAAGTTCATCCACTTATTCAATAGGAATTACATGTAACTGAAAGAGATCATCTGCTTATTCAGTGGGAATGTTACTTATTCAGTGGGGTTAGAAATGAAAACCAAAGATGAGCAATTCACTAAATGGTACTACCAAATCAGCATTATAGTGAGCTCAATATAAAGATATCAAAAGTTACAACCAGCTGCTATGAGTTAGAAATAAGATAACAACTTCCCAAATACAATCAGCCCACTGGAAATGAGAACCCCAATGAAAACATCAATTGAATACCTAAAAGTGGAAGCAAGTAGAGGTCTGGTCTAACTCAGAAAATGAGTTGTAGCAGGTCTGCAACACTCAAAAACGTTGTTAACAGGTCTGAAACTTCACCAACCAGCAAGCTTCAAGTTGGCACTTCTCCCAAAGTCTTCCCCAAACATCAAGGAACATTCCCACGCTCAACAACACCACTTGAAGGTCTGAAAATGGACTGAACAGCCACTATCATGGGTCTCATATGGAATCTCAGGTCTGAAACACCCCTAGACAACAAGCATAATCAGGGCACAATTCTGAAGAACATCACCCAATTCAGCAAGAAACTCCTCCAACTGATATCAATGCAAATTAGAGGATTTAGCACTGCCAAACAGCCCATAAACAGCTGCTAAAAAGGGGTGAATGCTCTTTACACCTCCACGTCCCCTCAGGGCCAAGATGTACAGCTAGCAAAAGGGGCGATCCCCTCTAGAAAATCAGAATCACAACCAAAAAATCTGCAAATTGGAGCATAGGGGCACCCACGGTAGATAAGAAGAATGACCCAATACCCAGAATCAAATCTTTGATGTTTCACTCAGCTGCACACAAATATGGTATGACCTAGGTGTAGGAAAGAGGCATGACCAACAAGAGGTATCTTTGAAAAATATCCTCCAATCACTCCAAAACTCTGCAAGTTTAGTTAACACACCAAAACTCAAAGCTAGAAAACATCATATGAAGCCAAAACTGAAAGCAAATTGAAAGCCATCACCAATAAACTCAATGGCGACTCCTACAGTGAAGCCACACCCACATCCAGCTAGCGAGTAACTTGCAACTCCGAAACTAGAGCCAACCTTGAGGGTCTCCATCACCAAAGCCCAAGGATTCTAACACCAATTCGGCAACACTTCATTATCTTCAAATTGCATAAACCAAATGAGAGTATAGAGGGGTTTAAATAGAGATCAAGGCACCAAAATTCAAATTCCTTTTCCCTCCAAATGGGATGCCCAACTCAAGGAAATAATATTTTATTTTAATTTTCACTAAGTCCTCCAACTTGCGCGTCCAACTTCATGACCATCTTTTAAAACAACTTTAAAGTTATCATCTTAAGCATGGAGGGACAAGGGGGTCCTTTTTGGACTTATAACTCTAGTCGTAAAATTCACCTTTTCGAGACTTAAGTGATGGTGAATGATCAAACTGCCAAAAATATCAGAACTCACTACCAAAACTAGAAACCTTGCACTATACTACTATCAAGACCAAGTGCCCAAAATAGCAAACTGCTAAAAATAGTGTGTCCAAACACCAAATTAGCCCAAACTGAGATGTACTAAAGCTTAATAAAAATAGTAAGTGGTAAAAATAGCAATATTGCCCACCAAGGATATCACAAAACCCCAAAAAACCAAATAAACACTCTGGCAACCCTCTACAAATGCACCGTGAAAGTGTTGGCAAGAATCCTCCAAGAATCTTGGAATCCCCTGAACTCCTTCATTTAGCCTATGGGTCTCTGTAAATAAGCTAACAATTACTGATACGCTAAGAGTGAAAAGAGGACATTACAACTTTCTTTCATGCACAAAGAAAATTGAAACAAGTACAAGCAAAAATACTGACTTTTGATTCATTGAAGGCTGCTACAATGACTTTTTTCTAGAAAAACAGTAAAATATTACATCACAAGCATACAATCAACCATTATTTTAGAGTGAAACAAGGTTGAATATGCAATCAACAAAGAAAATTACAAAATTAAAGACAGGATAATTTGATCACCATACTGTTGATCCAAGTTTGACAGATTTCGAGTAGCAAATTCTACTTCTACCAAAAAAATTGGTAACTTGTTGATCATCCTTGAAAACCTACCAACTAATTACATTATCTAAGACAACAGGCCTTACTAGTGCTTTAACACCATCATTGTCTTTAGTGACATTCTTGGGTATGTCAAATTGTGCCCCAACTTCTACAAGGCGATTGGAATCTCTGTTTTGTGCTCTTGGGATAGTTTGGACGTTGAAAGCGTCAAAACTCGCAATAAGATCCCAAACTATGTGCTTGTTCAATTTCAAAAAGTTGTTCTTGGAGGCACTTTTGCCTTTGACCTAATGTACAACCAGCTCACTGGCTCCAAATACTTGCAATGGTTTGATTCCTCTTTTGTTAGCAAGTTGAAGACCTTGTATCAACGATTCATACTCAGCCAAATTATTAGTACAACTGAAATGAAATCTGAAAGAAAAGAAGTATTTCTCTTCTTGGGGAGAAATAAGAGTAATACCAGCCCCTGAAGCATTCTTGGACCTAGATCCATCAAAATACAACTTCCATATACCGTCTTTAGCCTCCTATACCTTCAACAAAATTTTGAATTTTTGCATTTTTCTCATGGATACAATATGTGCCCAAACCTATATCTTCCATGTCAACATACAAATTAGGTGTGGAGTAGGCTGCCCACTCATCAAGCAACAAATCTGGTATTTCCTTTGTGGGAATGGTAGCCTCATGATCATCAATTCCTTCCTCCTGGTCTAGAATAGTGCACTTCATATTTAAGGAGGAGGAGCATATGGCTCGATATGGTCTTTGGAGATAGGTTCAGCTTTGATAGTAACTTTAGTTCCATACCTAATTCTAAAGAGCATACGGGACCAATAAGATGATAGATATCCTCCTATTTTGGCTATAAATTCCCTAGATAAACAAATGGAAAAGTAGGGAAGAAGATTTATAACTGATACATCTTGCACAATAGTGCAATTTGGGCATGCATGTAAGGTTAACTTCAGATTTTTAATGACTCCGATGGTCCTAACAATAGTGCCATTTAATTGCACAACACCCTTGGTGGTTGTTTCATATTTTATACCCAACTGATCAGCTACTTTTTTAGGCATAACAGAAGTGCTAGCCCTTGAATCGATCATACAATTATGAACAATGAAATCACAAATGATCAAAGACATGAAGAATGGAGGAGGGTTACTTCTTTTGTTGGTATAAGAATCCTCTTTGGGTTGAATCAAACCAGTTGCTGCTGTAACACTTTCCTTTGCTACCTTACCTAGTTGATCAATCCCTTTCAAGGCTTCCTATAGCAAGTCTCTTTGCGTAGGAATAGATAATGCTTCTCATAATGGTACATTCAAGTTAGCTTTCTTCATTTGCTCTACAATATTAAATGGAACTACACTAGCCTTTGGAGAAAACTTTGGGACAACAATATCTATCTTTGCTAGAACCTGATTTGGCACTAGATTGCCCTTTGCAACAACTATTACAATTGGAACAGCAGTAGTATTTTCTGCTATAGTAGCACTTGTGACACCTCGAGATGTTTGTGGGATGGATGGTTGATCAACTATGGCAGCTGATCCATCTCCTATTTCTCTCTTCTTCGCTGCCCTACTATACTGTGCTATGGAATCTGAATGTTTTGCTATTGTTTCAACCCTGTTCATACCACAAAACTCAACTTCCTCCCAATTAGCCAAATTCGGCTCGCCTTGCACATACTAATCTTGAGTTCCAGCATGTTCAGCTCCTTCATACTATTGTCCTAAATTGGTAGGTACATCCTGCACTATGAGCGTTGGACCATAGTTTCCCTCTTGCCATTCTTGCTCTTGTACTAGATTGTTTTGTGTGGGAACAATAGCTTTGGAGATGCTAACAACATTGGGATTTATTATATTCAAAAGCCTAGCATAGCTTAACTATCCTTGACCTTGTGCATTTGCTGGATATGGTGGCCTTTTTGCTAATGCTGATATGAGGGCTGATATGGCCTATACTATGGCTGATATGAAGGATTTTGTTGCTGATATGGTCTGTTTTGCTGCATTTGTTGTCTTTTTGAGGTCACTAGCTCATTGCTAAAGCTCTGAAGCAAAGATTTTACTTCTTGGAGTTCACTAGAAGGTATAGCAAGAGGAGTTGTTGGAACAACAGTTGAACGAATAGGAGTTATGCTTGGCTGAGCTACTGAAATTTCAGGGAATAATGGCATGGGAGTCTTAGGAGCTATTTTTCCATCTTGGATTAGGCTATTTTCAGCTTGTATAGCCAAATCATAATCATCAAGTAATACTTTCCCATCCATAGATTGTATCAACAAAGCAATATCATTGTTCAAAGAGCGTAAATAATATAGAAAAGCAATATTGGGAGTAGGTTGCACCAAAGTTGGGATCCTATCCCATGTCTTCTGAAACCTTCGATTGAAATCTGTTAAAAATTTGTGAGGAGCTCTCTTGATCCTAGACAATTGCTCCATGAGAGAGAAATGATTGGTCTTGTCATCAAACTCTTTACAAAAAGCTTCTCCCAATTCATCCCAATTGTGGATTGAAGCATACGGTAACCCTGTAATGACCCCATTCTTGGGTAATTAAAATTTTTCTAGCATTTCTCTTCAAACATATAAATGTAACAAGTAACAAAGACATTGCAATAAAATTCTTCCTTTATTGATAAATACTTGCAAGTTACAATATATATTTCCACATGAATTCCATTTTCATTGTAAATATAAATCAGAGTACAAAAGTAAAACAATTACATATATAGCTCGTAAGCTTTTTGCACAAATAGTAGTAAGATGGTCCAGGTTCCCTTCCTTTCAAATCTCGGTGTATTTGTCGCCTGCTGTGGAGGAGAAACATCACTCAGGCGCTTTTCCGCCAACCACAGACTGTTAATGCGGTCCCACGCACATCTATCATTCGATAGATGGCCCTCCCTTCGAACGAAGAGATTGGTAAAGTAACCGGCTGTGACAACCCAACTGAGCATAGTGCTGTGTCCTATACATCTAGAACTTGCTATTTCACAATCCCGAATTAGCATGATGGATCACAATGAACTGACAGTGTAGTCTCAACTATCTCACATCTAAGTGGATGTCGTACCTTCCACTACTTTGGCCAAAGTATTCTCATTCAATACTTCGAATGAAGGTCATCTATCATATACACTACTCAGGGCCGATTTGACTTAAGGCTATCTTACACTACGCATAGGCTAAGTCCTTCACTAGATTGTCTATCATCCCAGACTATCCTACTTCAATCTAATTCAAGACAACAAATATAGGTTCAAGTCCTTCACTGGATTATCAATCATCCCAGACCAACCTACGACATTCTAACTTATTAGAAATAATCCAGCTTGACAAGTAATTCACTCTTTCTCTCCTGTTACGGAAATCTTTATCCTAGGAGTTCCTTAGCCTATCTCAATTAATCTAAAACTCTAAGCCGCTTGAATATACTTGACCTCTGTCCTTATTTCGTTCTTAGAATATAGTAACTAGTTTACCCTTATTCTCCATATACGGAGATCATACACAACATGCAATATTCATTCAAAATGCATAAAAACCCTTCCCTTTCCTTTTTATGAAAAATAAGTAAACTATTCCTTGAAGTTCTTTCACTATAAAATGAGCTATACCCAATTTAATAAGCCTTTCTAATGGAAATGAGCTATTCCCAATTTAACATGTTTTTTTTACTATAAAACAAGTTCTTTCATTCCAACAAGCTTCCCTATGAATTCAGGCTATTCCATTTAACATAATTCTATGGAAAATAGAATCTTTCTAACACTTTCCTTTCCTACTTCAAACACAATGCAAAGCATAATCTAAGCAATTAAATTCATTTCAATTCAAATGACAGAAATATTAAAAGACATTTTCTCATGCCTGTTTCCTGGCTGTAGACGATTCCAGATAGCAGCTACTTCTCCTTCTTTGTCAGTGGCACTCCCCTCAAACAATGCTTATTCAGCAATGACACACTAAGGCTTTCAACCAATGCATACAGTAATGAAAGAGTATGATTATCTTATAATTGCTTTCCACAGCAATAAAAGACTGTTCACAAAATGCTTCTACAGAATTGACAAGAAATGGCTCTCAACAAAGGGAATTCGCTTTCAGCAGATCAGAAAGGAATTTCGTGTGAATGCAGCAAGGTAAAATGAGGCTCTTTCTAAAGTAATTTCGGATTTTGCAAGTTGTGTTTTAGGAATGAACTGGGCAGCTATTTATAGAGCCCTTAGCCAAACAATTTCCACTCTTGCAGGCATGTAATATGACAGAACTACTATTTGAATTTTTCAAACTGAAATGTGGCGAATTTCCATACTTACTCATAGCCTTCAAGAGGTGAATTGACTCTATTCAAGAAGAATGTTTCCACTTACACATGGTGAAATTCGAGAGATACCCACCTACAAGCGTATTCACCAAAAATGCCCAAAAATGGCAGATTTAATAGCTGGTTTGAAAACGTCAATGGAGCAATGCAGCCATTTGGCTTTCATTTCACCCCTCCACACGCATTTCCAATTTGGAGTTAAAGTTGGCCGCGACTTGGTCTCATGGCATGAGCTTACAGTCGCGCAAGGTTTCCTCTCAAAAAAATTCATTATTCCTTTCATTATGTTGGCGTATGAATATTTCCACAATTTCAAAGTTTCAAAATGCTTTTGATTTAAATCTTTTTAATCAGACTATAGTTTTCCTTTTAGTTTCACAAGATGTTTCCAACATATTTTCCAATAGTCTATGGAAATCAAAATACTTTTATTACATATGGTAAATGCATTTTAATTTACCAAATGACCATACAAGTCAAATTATTTAATCTTATGGTAAATATCATTTACCAAGTGACTAAAGAAGTTTACGCCATTTACTTTCCAAGACTTATTTATTTTCAAAGACAATATTTATATCTCCAAAAATTCATTTTATATTATTTAACTTTAATTAAAAGAACTAAAACTTTTAATTTTACACTAAGAGTTTAAAAATATTTATCTAGATATATTTACATATTTTAATATATTAATATTATTATAGTTCTTTTAAATATTAAACATATAAATATTAAAATACCCGAGTATTTGATATATTTATATATCTTAATATAACTATAATAATATTATATATAATTGCATATATAAATATAAATATACATATACATATATAATTGTCGATTATATATATATTCTGCGAGCCAGTCAGCGTACTTTCAAAATATATATCTATGTGTATGTATATATAAATTTTAGGCAAATATTTAATATTCCGCATTTCTCATTCAAGGCTTCACAGAACAGTAAGTCAGTCAACAAGTAACACCACTCATAAAGCATAAAGAAGTAATCCAAAACTCCTAAGCCTAAGGATGACTTATTATGACAACTCAATCTGACTCAGTTCCCAAAACCCTCAGTGAAGTGTGTGTATGCTCAACTTGATCAACTTTACCGGTTACCCGACCAAGCTCCTCTCCCGAGTGATGTCTCCCCTTCGCCTGGAGGAATGATTCCTGTTTCTGCATCCATTGCCACAAAACCACGGCAGTTACTTGTTCATAACATTTACAGTATATATATAAATCAATTATAAAACAAGATTCATTATCCTGATATTCACATATATGCAGTATTTACCATGAATTACATCAATAGAAATAACATCAAATGAAACAACGTCAAATGAGATAACATACATATTGATAACAAGGTGCAAGCATCTCCAGATTTCACATTACATTCATTTCTACCTTTTATATCACTAGTAAATAGTAACCTCATAATTCGGGATGTAACAAACCCTTTGTACCATTCACCTACTTTGCCCCTAAAAGAAGATCCTAAAAGCCTCATAGCAACATTAACTTGAGTAACATGAAGAAAAAAAATAGACATTAGCAATATCTTGAATTTGCTTTGGAGGTGTAGTTGCCTTATCACTAGTAAAATATGGTAAAGCTTTCAAAAGCTTAAACTAGCATAGCATCATGCTGGGTCAAAATAAGAGGGTTTCCTCCATCAAAAGTAGCAAAAGTTTGTTGCTAGCTATTCTAGGAATCTGAAATTTTACTTGAGCTTGAGCAAATCTACCAAAAGAACGAGTAGATTGGGCTCTTGGAGTTGCTTCAGCTTTAGTTTCTCTTATAGGAGATGATGGCAATGATTGCAAAACTAAGAACACAAATATCTGACTTGAACTTTTATCACCTCCTTCCAACTCATAACCACACCATTCTGCTCAAAATAAGAGGAAATTATTCATTTGCCAATTTAAACAACAAGAAAGATTACTCCACTCTATCTTCTTCAAAGGAAATAAAAGAAAGGCAAAATTACACAACCAACAACATTTAATATGCAATGAAAACTTGTGAGTTTCTCTTTACACCAACACATTTATACCTACTCGATAATCATACTCAACACATTGAACTTGTTCAAAGGCAGAAAGACACAAGAAACCAACAACCATCGTGACAGCTCCAATAGTAATGCTTGACTTTACATCACTTTAACTGGCAAGCCTTCTTGTATCTTTTTCCCACGATTCTCTTCCTATTGTTCTGTGCCAAGCTTTAGCCACTTCTCTTTAATTTTCTGCACTAAACTCCCACTCCCATTTTCGATGTTGAAATCTCTATTTCATTTACATGTCAAAAACAGCCATCTACGTACTGCGCCACTCTTCCCAACCTCACCTTAGCACCTCTCCCCTTTCTTGCTGCCCACAACTCTATTTTCGCCCTCTAATTTTCCACACCAGCACAACCACCTTCCCCGAAAATGCCACTTGCTGCTCTTTGTAACTGAATTATAATTGCTTCGTCTATCGATCTTGTAGCTTCACTCCAACGTTGCATTATCCTGAACTTGGAAAAACTGAATTCCCAACTTAAATTTGTAACTGCTTGTATAAGGTTTGATTTTCATAATTTGCCATTTCAAATTTCCTTCAAAACTGCGTGGGTTCCCCTTATTCACCTCACAAGCCAAAATGGCACAACAAAATGCCAAATTGGAACAAAAGAAAAAAAACCAAAATTTGGAGATGATGCTCCTACATCAAGAGATCTAGATAATCTTGATATTCTACTTCTAGAAGAACTAGCTGATAACTCAACAAATTGAGACTTTCTACCATTGGTAGAAGCCCTTGTTTGCACTCTTGGCATATGATGAAAGCTCTGATCTGCAACCAAAAGTCAGTGGAGTCGCCAAGTATTTTTGTAAACTTGCCTCTTCAAGTCTACACTTGTTGAGAACAACACTACTTTCTTAGTTGGAAAATGTGGAAGTCTTCGGATTGGTCCCACTGGGCGTGTCGAAAATTGTTATCACCTAGAATATGCACCCTACTTGATCTTGAATCCAGCTATCCTGTGAAACATGGGATGACCTCTCGAGTTGTAGGACTCAAAAAACTCGAGGTCAACCTCCGATTAAAGGGCGGCTTCCCCTTGGTAAATCACTTGAAAATTAACTCTAACTAAAGAACTTTGTTGGGAAAAGAGATGAGAAAGATCTAATAATTTGAATCTAAAACAGAAAATGAAGGTGATACACCAAAGAGAGCAGATTTCTATTCCTTTCAGCAACACAACTTATGAATCTCAATCTAAAGCTTCACACAGTAATTTGCAACAGTGTTGTACCCAAAATAAATTTTTGCTTTTAAGAGACATTTTTGTTAAAATGATCTAAGCCATGTAAAATTGTTGCCAAAAGTATGTTTTATGTAAAACAGGAGGTAAAGTTTTTGTGGGTTTATGTCAAGGAACATGTGTGCAAAATTTTGAAAATTTGAAAATTAGGGTTTCGTGCCCCTATTTTAGGGAAACCCATAAAAATAGGACCTTGCCAAAATTCATTGAAAATGATTTTGATAGGATGAATTGACTTCACAATCACACTGGTCAAGTCAAAATCACCCAAAATTTAGTTTTACTCTAGTGGGTTTGTTTTTATTTTTCAGGAATAAAGATAGGAGCTTCGCAGCCATTAATGGCAGATTAGCCAATACCAGGTGTTGAAAGTTAAGCTTCAACGAAGAAACTAAGGCGGAAATACTCCATAAAGATGCTATCTCACGGAGGGGATTCTCAAAATCATAAAATGCCAAAAAATGACCGACTCTGAAAAAACCAACGCCTTACTACCAAGGAGGACAAGCAGTTACACTTGGGAAAAGTGCCCTTGAAAAAGAAGATCCTAATGTCACTTTTGTGAAGACTTGTCTTCGGATGATCTCTTCAACAACAACTCAGCCTCGCAATGAGCCTGTCAGCCAGCTTGCAAGACATATCAAATGACAGCAACGATTGATCGTCAAAGCATGCACAGTTAGTGGAAAATCAATGCATAACAAAGCAAAGGTGCCCCTGCTGGCTAGGGGTGCCCTTGAATCTGAGGCACCTGATGAATTTTCCAACCACTATTGTAAACATGTTTTTTGCTCAGCTCTCCCTCAACTTCATGATCAATCCAGTTACGCATCCACAAGACCTGTCAAGCAATCAGAGGCAGAGATCAAGCAGAAAACACCTAATGGTGAAAAGCTGAAGGAAGAAAGCCAAGAAATTGGCTAAGTGTTCATCAAAAGAGATCCTGCTGAAGAAAGGCACCCACCTTTTTGGACAGTCAAATGCAGCTTATGAGCTTAGTTACCTCCAAAATGATCTTCTCCATTATGATCAATCTCAACAACGACACCGTCAACAAAGACAACAAAGTAATCTGACACCTGACAACATAGATCAAACTAGGGCCACTCTCGAGGGTTGACAACATGAAAATCATGAGTCAAAAAGCCAAAGGCACCCCTACTAGCCAAGGGCGCCCAAGTTTTTGAAGGATCTAAACTGACTTTCAAGAGCTGAGATACTAGTCATCATTTCCAAGACTAGGCTAGTTAGCCACCCTACGTTTCGGCAAGATCGTCAGACTTAGCAGTCAGCAATGATCTCAAATCAGAACACGGAGGGTCAAAAATGATGAAATTGAAGAACAATCAAGAAATTGACTAAGTCTGAAGCCAAAAGCGCCCCTGCTGAGGAAAGGCACCCCTAATTTGAAGGCATCAGATTGAGTCTTCGAGCTTTTCAGCTCCCAGGCACATTTAATCAGGATTGTTTTATCTCGACAGTGAATCTGTCAGCATCAACTAAAGATCAATTGAACAACCGGGAGCAAGGATCGAACAGAGGCACTTCAACATAAAAAAATGATGAGAAAGTGTTCAAACTCAAGGACACCTAAAAAGTCAAAGAATGATTTGTTGACTTGAGTTAAGAGGTTTTGGAGGCAAAAGTGACAAAACATCCGACAATCAAGTGGAAAACAACTTTTAGAACTCCATATCAGGCTAAATCAGGCTTCAATCATGAGTTGGCGCCCATACTTGATGCATTTCAACTTGAATCAATATATAATCAAGCTAGGCATCCCATTTCATTATTTTCTTTTGCGGGTTGAAGGTAAAAACAGAAAATTGCTCTCCAAGACGTATTTTCAAGATCTAACAAAGGGTTTTGACCGTTCTTCGTTATTTTTCGAAGTTCAGTGACACAGAAGCATAATTTCTTAGGGGTTGAATCTAGAGACAAATTTTTACAAGGCAGCTAATAACTTCCAGTCTTCCTCTTGTCTTCTTCCTCTCTTATGTCTTAAATTTCTTGCATGTCACAGAAAACAATAGGCTATCACAGATTTGACCAACTGGGTATGATCAACATAATTTTCCAGTAAAACCTATCTCTTCAAATTTTCCAGAAACAACAAACTTGTTGCCCCTATTTTTAGGGATTTTTTCGGAAAAGACTTGGAATAAAAAATATAACGAACTGGGTTTGTTCAACATTGAAGCACGAACAAAACCCATGTGTCATATTTTTTCCGAAAAAATACTTCTCGACAAGTGTTATTTTTAAGGGTTTTCAGAAGTTATTTGAACTGGGTCGTGTGCACAATTGATCTTTAGGTTTTTCAGGATGCAGTTCTCCCAAGTACAATACAACACCAAAACAGTCTTGTACCATGATTTCTTGAAAACAATAGATACAGACTTGCATCAAAAGAACCCAGAGGTCAATTCAGAAGATTTGGAGGGCATGAACCAAATCACACTGCAAAACATCGAGCAATCCAAATTGCTTGAAGTTGTGTCAATCCCCATCACATTATAGAGCGTGGAGTTTGTAATTGCTTGCATTAAGCACTACAACCCTACCACACGAGAAATCCGATCAATGGATGGGCGGGTGATTTGCAGCCTTAAACCAAAGGATGTCAAAACATGTTTTGCTATTCCACCATGTCCAAATAGTGTAGCCATATCTATGAAATAATGTGAAAAATAATTTGAAGTGGCGAAGTATAAGTGTCAACTGAGAATGGCACAAAAGTGGCTAAAAGTGAAAAAGACCAACGTACCCAAGAATGTTGGGTGAGGAGAATTCTAAGACAAGTATGCAGTGATGATCACTCTACTCAATCGAATCACTGTTCAAGAGGAGGGGAACCAATTTCATCATGGATGTACTACATCATCGCCAAGATTTTCAGCAACAGAGAGCATTACAATTGGGCCACCCTCCTCAGTGATACACTCCACCAACAAATGATCGGGTTTTTAGAGGCTCACAGATTCCACATGTGTTCCTATCTTGTTTACCCGATTGCCTTCCAAGGCCAGTTCAGAGCACTAAACACTGTGGGAACCTTAGGTGTGCAGAAGGTCCAAGAATATTTTTCACAGCTGGAGTTTACTCCAGCAAAACGACATTTCAAGTAGATAAATGATTTGTTCATTATGCACACCATAAGGGACCTCGACCATGAAATGCATGTACGTATATCACCAGAAGCCAAGGAGGCAATAGTGGACTGGGTGGATTGGTTCATCCAATTCCCCACCTTCACCTATATATGCATATATGGATACAACGGTCATCCTACCATGATGCCCCGCTACCCTTCAGATAGGGTAGTTTTCATGGAATTCTTGCGACAGCTGGCCGAAGTTCATTCTCACCTGCTCCTCAAGAAGAAGACAACTGCACGCTTTCCTATCCAGATGGGACTCTACAGGTGTAAAAAAACAACTGATGCGTGAGACTCAATCTCAAATATCTCATTGAGAGGCGGTCATATGATCCGAGGGGCCTTTATACAGCACACCTTAAGCAACACCCATCACATGAGTCTTCCATGGAAGACTATTGGGTCAATTGTGACGATGAGTTTGATCTACGAAGATGGAACTATAGCCGGTTTAGGCTCCCACACATTGTTGACTTCATGTCAGAAGATGTGGAAGGCCTGTCTGATGATGACGGGGAAGTTATTCTCCCCACATTCTTTGTGGATCAAGTAGACTCACAACCACTTGGAAAAGTGGATTGGTATGCCAAGGAGAACACATCTATAGAGGAAAGGACAAGTAGGGTCGTTAGACATAGTCAACTCTACTTGGATAGCAAGAGGACGAGGAAGGTAGTAATTCCCACACAAAGCCGCCACCAGTTCAATCTTCACTACCTTCCACGTCAAGGAAGAAGCCCAGACAAAAGCAGTGGAGTAACTTCCCCAAAGGGATGTGAATGTCAGGGAACACATGGGGAAGAACACAGATTGCTGGTACAAATCAGCAAGAAGTACATGTGGAGACAGCCACAAACATGCCCGAGATAGTCATGGAAACCACTACAGCTGAGCCAGTGATTGAGGCAATCACAGCTGAAACAAAGCTCATAATAGAAGCAGTTGCAGCAGATATAGTGCCTATGATAGAGACAAAACCTCCTACTTCACCACCATCGCAGCAGTCACAAGTCCCCATTGACTTGGACTCTCCATCACAAGACATCACTGCAGCACGATCTCATTCATCAGGCATTCAAGGGCCTAACATTCCTCCTCCTAGCAAGGCCAGTTAAGATACCTCATGGGTTGAGAATCTCCTGGGGAGGAAAAGAAATAGACCTTCCTACCAGCTTGACTTCACAAAGGTTGATCATGTCCCTCAAGACATGCCAACGAAGAAATTGAAGAAGCGGATTCATGTAGGAAGGAATGCAGATAATGAGTTTATCATCCAGACAGCAGCCCCACTTGAGGACAGAAATATACACGAGGTAGAGGTTGAAGACTTCACATTATCGAAGGTCAACCTCGATAACACCACTCGTCAGGTGGAAGCAAACCTTCTTGGGTTTGCATCAGTAAGCGCCTTGTTGACAAGTGTTTTATGACCGCACCAACACAGAATAAAGTTTCCCAACAAATACTCTATCCTCTCTTGAACAAAGTATTTTGCATGCTAAGATTGTTAGAAAGATCATACATTCAACTCCAAGGTTCCTTATGTAGGGGATAGTCTCAGTTGGCTCGATGTGATTTGTTGGTTATTTCAAGGGGACTTACGTGAGTTTCTCATTCAGAAGAAAGGATTCTCAAATTTCGGGAGATTTGTCAGTGACGCTCGGATTTCCTAAGCTAACCAGAAAGTGCAGAATTTAAAGAGGTACAAGGATTAGAGATGTTACCATCTACTCTAAATGCGGAACGTGAAGATCAATTCTTGCAAACTTCGAACCAAGCTCTGTTTTGCCTCACTTCGAACAGCTTCCACAGAACTAGTGCAATCTTCAAAGGGATAACGAGAAATATTCAAACTACAATTCACTATGTAGAGACTGTCACAACGACGCATATCAACATATAAACCGCAATTGAAGTTAAGTTCACAATGTTCTAGTTGACCACGCAAGGCGAACCCACCATCAGTGAGCCCGCTAGTGGTATGGATAAGCGAAGCTTGCTCAAATTAAACACCACATTCCACAACTACCGGCTACTTGCATTAAATGAAATCTACTCTACTTTAAGCTACTTTAAGACTCTAAGTGAATCGGAGAGACAAAAAAGCCTTGCTAGCTACTCACAACAAAAGATAGAACCACCAAGCAATGATAAATCTTTGTATTATGAGAGTGTTCACAACAACTTCTTACAAAGTCCTCAAATGGGAAAACTTTCTTTCCTCTTCAATCTAAACTATGCAATCTATGCTACGCTATTTCTAAGCTCTATCTCCTAGCTATCTCTCTATCTTCTACTATTCTAATCTAATAATTTACAAATGAGGGGGGATGCCCCTTTTATAGTTGTCCCAATCCAACAGACGGCTTAGATTTGATTACAATGAAGGGCTCAGATTGACCCACACATGCCTTAATTAGGGTTTTGCCCTAAAAACCACCACAGAGAGGAGTGGGGTAATAAATGAACAAAAGATTCTCCACTCCTCTGCAAAAACCACCATGAGCAATTAATGGCCACTATCATCAGAAGATTCTCGTCTAGAAAGACTTTCTCTATTATGCCTACCAATTCTGTTGCGTTAGGAGGAGGCGAGCATACAACAACACTCAATTCAACCATCCTTGTAAAAAAATTTCTCCGTTAAGCCCTCCTGTTGCCTTAATTCTTGGACGCATTTCTTTCTTGTAGATTTCACATTTCTCCAGCTCACTGCCTTGGGCGTATTTAGCCTCTTTTGCATCACGTTCTTAACGCCTTAGACAAATCTTCACTGCCATTTCCCCTTTCCTTGGGAACTTTTCACCTAATTTCTTCATCGTTACTTTGTCGCATGCCTTCTTGAGTTGGGAGCATATTAGGTCCTTGTGGAGAAATCCCAACACTTAGCCGTTTCTTCCAACATCTTCTTTCTGCAAAACAAACAAAAAGAAGAGCATCAGAACAGTTATAATATAAACTCACTTCACTTACCTAGTTTCCATGTTCTGACTTTCAAGGTTTACTTGATCTCTGGATCTTGATAGAGTTCATCATTTCCAGCAAACTTTCATAACTTTTCAACATCTGGGTGCATACAATCTTGATGTTTTCATCGTCTTGCCTTAGCAATTTTATTCACCTGTCTTGACCACCTTCCCTTAGGAGCCTGATGATTTAGATAGAGTTTCACCCACCTCGAGCTTGAGTGCATTTGACCTCTTCTGCCTTCTTTTCTATGCCTTAGAAAATTTCATCAATCTGAGCCTTTAGAAAACTTTATTAATCACAAGGCAAACACCCAATTTTGAAATCACAATCCTAGGCATAAAAATTTCAAAAATCATACCTCTTAGAAAATATTCAAAGACCCCCTTAGAAAAATAGTTTTTACTTTGTTGCTCAAGGTTGCACACGAAGGGGTACATTTAATTTTTCTCACCCTTGAAAAAAATATTCTCCGTCAATGTTTATTTTAACTTTTCCACCCTTGGGCGCCCTTGGAAGTATCTTCTTTGAGTTTCCATGCCTTAGGCAAATTTCTTGACACACTCAGCCCTTGGGCGCATTTGAAGGCTTGAGCTCTCATTTTCATACCTTAGGCGTTTCTTTTATGTGTCTACCCCTTCTTCATCTCCTTGGGCGCATTTGAGGGTATCTACTCTCATTTCCAATGCCTTAGAATATTCTCTTCACCCAACTCCTTCCTTGGGTGCATTTCACATGGCGAGCTCTTGAAGTTTCCACGCCTTAGAAACTTTCATAGTCTTCCCCTTAAGGAGGGCGCATTTTTCGCCTTGTACTTTTGTTTTTGCCTTAGCATTTTTAAAGTCTTAGCAAAAGGGCGCATTTCATAGGATCCACTTTTATTTTCATGCCTTGGCCATTTTTCATACCACCACTCTCTTTTAAGGGCACATTTTGAAGGGGGAACTTCCATTTTGATACTTAGAAATTTCTCAAACTTCCTGCTTCTCATCTTGGGCACATTTTACACTTGGTGATTTCATTTTGCATACCTTAGATATTTTTGAGTTGCCTCTTCATGACGGGCGCATTTTGAGGTGTCTTCTTTCACTTGAATTGCCCTGGAGTATTTTTAACAACCTTTTCTCTCAATGGCACATTCCATAGGTGGTGCTCCCAATTTCCATCACTTAAAAACCTTTTCATCGCCTCTTCCCTCAAGGGCGCATTTGGGGTATCCAACTTCAAGTTTCAATGCTTTAGGACTTTTTTCAAGCTTCCTGATGCCACCTTTTATTTAGGGTGCATTTGAGGTCTTCTGCTTCCATTTTCTAACTTAGAAAAAATTCCTAGACCCTTGCTTACCTTGGGCACATTTTGAAGGGGGAACTTCCATTTCTCTTCACTTAGAAAACTTTTCACCTCATACCTCCTTCAAGGGCGCATTTAGGGGTCCTACCTTCATGTTTCTCATATTTAAAACTTTTTATTTATCCTCCCAGCTCACCTTGCCACCTTGGGCACATTTCCACCCTCGAGCTTTTGTTTCACCCCTTAGAAACTTTTCCAACACCTATCACAAGGTGGGCGCATTTGAGGGTGTGAGGAGGAATTTCTCACACTTACAAAAATTTTGAGTTGCTTCATGCTCATGGGCGCATCTAGAGGGGTAAGCTTTTGTTTTGCAACACTTAGAAACATTTTGAGCCTTCAACATTTCCTTGAGGGCGCATTTGTGGAGGCATGCATTTCTTTTCACAACATAGAATTTTTTTTATGCCTCTAGCCACCTTGAGGGCACATTTGAGGGGGCATGCATTTGTTTTCAAACACTTAGAAGATTTTCAACTCCCTGTTCAGCTCTTGGGCACATTTAGGGGTAGCTACTTTTATTCTTCTTCACTTAGAATTTTTCCATGCCATCACCTCAACCTTGGGGCCATTTATGCCCTTGAACTTTCATTTCTTCATACTTGGATGCTTTCTTCATCTGAGGCGCTGAGTAAACTTCTGAGGGTGAATTTGCCAATTTTGACTAGCTTGCCTTTGGTTTCTATTTTTAGTAACCTTTTGCTTTCCTAACCTCGGCAACTTCGTTTGACTTGAATTTTTCACCACGTGGTCCTCGTTACCTGATGAACCTGTTTACACCTGCCCCTCATACTGACCTGCTATTTATAGCCTGTTTTGGAGGCGACTTACTATAAATAGTAAGTGCTCGAATTGCGCTCAAAT
This sequence comes from Sequoiadendron giganteum, assembly GCA_007115665.2. Taxonomy (NCBI): domain Eukaryota; kingdom Viridiplantae; phylum Streptophyta; class Pinopsida; order Cupressales; family Cupressaceae; genus Sequoiadendron; species Sequoiadendron giganteum. The sequence continues at coordinate 511,724,101 of CM021107.1, read as the reverse complement.
TCTACCGATGGACTGCTTGAAGGATGTTGATCGTAGTGGGATACCTTCATTTTTGGAGATTCTAGCTTTTTACCCCTCATTTTAGTTCCTGAAGCTGGAAACCCTAATCTGACTTGCATGTGGCCCAAATGACCTCCATTTGACTTCGTTTTTGTTGCATGCTACTCTGTTCATGAAATTGTGGTGCTGGGGAGTTGTTGGAATGAACTTGCTAAAAATAGTAAGTGTCTGAAAAAGTGACCAATCAACCGACGGATGAGTTTGCATGTCACATTGCTCGAGAGATCTCAAAAAACCCAGAAAAACCCAGTAAACTAGTATGCATGCGAGTACTGGCTAAAATTAGTAATTTCCTGAAAAATGATCAACTATGCTTGCATGTCACATGGTTGCGAAGCTCTTGAAAAACCCATAAAGAATATCCTGACATGCATTGAAAAATCCTGCATGCATACCCCAAAAATGACTCTGAAGCCTGAATTGTTGAAAGTCATCATCTCGGCTTGCATGTTATATCATCACAAAGGTCTTGAAAACCCCAGAAAGAATCTCCAAACATGCACTGAAAAAGCACACGTGCAAATCCTCGAAATGGCTCTGTTGACGTGTTTTTTATGACGACATCAACACAGAATAAAGTTGTCCAACGGTCACTCTATTCTCTCTTGATCAAAGTATTCCGCATGCTAAGATTGCGTGAAAGTTCATGCGTTCAACTCCAAGGTTCCTTTTATCGCGAATAGACTCAGTTGGTTGATGTGTATATGCTGGTTATTTCAAGGGGACTTACGTAGTTGTTCAATCATAGTGAAACAATGAATGATTTTGACGATATTGCTCTGATGTTCGAATCGATCAGGAAATACTGAATTAAAGGGAAAGGGATAGGAATCCTACAATCTATTCCTAAGGATGGAAGGCAAAACTAGCTTTAACAATCTCCAAACCAAACTTTGTATCGTCTCCCCCTCGGACAACTCTGACAAAGCTGATGCAATCTTCAAAGGACAGGTAGATATTCAGATCGAGATTCAACATGCACACCCCTTCACCACGAGGCAAGTGGACACACGAATCGCAACCGAAGTTAAGTGCTGAAATTCCAGTTGACCACGCAAGGTAGACTTACCGTCAGCAAGCCTGCTAGTGGTATGGATATAGGGAGATATGCTCAAACCAATGTTGCATTTCAAAATTAACGCTACTTGCATGGAAACAAAATCTATTCTACTTTACTCTATTCGAATTGGAAAGACGAACAAGCCTTGCTAGCTACTCACAATAGAAGATAGAACCACCAAACAATGATAAATCTTTATATTATGAGAGTGTTCACAACAACTTCTTACAAAGTTCTCAATGGGAAAACTTCCTTTCCTCCTCAATCTAAGCTAACTTCTAAGCTAAATGCTATATGCCTTCTATTCTCTAGCTCAACTATATCTCTGATTCAATTCTAGTTCTAATGAATTACAAATGAGGGGGGATACCCCTTTTATAATAAACCCAGTCCAGTGGACGGTTCAGATCTGATTACAATAAAGGGCTCGGATTGAGCCACCCATGCCCTAATTAGGGTTTATGCCCTAAAAACCGCCACTGAGAGGAGTGGGGCAATGAATGTGCAGAATATTCTCCACTCCTCTGCAGGTCCACTACCTGCAATCAATGCACATCGTCCTCCTGCAGCAGATCGTCATCCAGAAGAGCGTTTCCTTTCTCCTTCTCGCTGGCTGCAAATCTGGTGAATCTGGCTAATACTTCCTCAACTTCCTGATCGGAGATAGGAGGAATGTGATCCAACTGAAACTCTAAAACTGCAACTGTTTGCCCATGCCGGGCACATGATTTCTTCCAGGCAACAAGGGCATCCTGGGTGTTCTGTATGATACTGGAGAACGTGGCAGTGTTCTCAAAATCATCCTGAGTGAAGGTTTTCACCTCAGAGAAGAATGGCGTCAATCTGTCCTTTAGTCCATCTGCAGTTATCTCTTCAGAAGTCAACCTCCTGGCAAAGATTGCCTCCAACGTGTTGAGGACTCCATCTAAGATGTTCGTCATGGCCTTTCTGACCCTGACAGAATCTGCTTGTGATGCATCATAGAATCCCCGGCCTGTGACTACTGAAGAATACCATCTGGCAAAGTCGTATCTATCTCCCTGCTGGATAACACCTCCCTCAACCAAAGTGTGTTGAGGTATGCTCATCAAAGCTCCTAGACGGAGAACAACTCTCGTCTGATAGATGCGAGCCTCACCCCAAGCATGGTTAACTGCCTCCACTCTAGCCATAATATCGGAAGCTTGCCCATAGGCATGTGCAAGATCTTCCATAAACTTTCTTGTCTCTGTACGCACACTGGCAACCCACGTGTCTGCCTGCTGTGCCATTCTCCTTAAATCTTCTAATCCACTGATTGACTCCCTGGAAAACTCAGCTGGGAGCTCGATTGCAGGATTTTCTTGCCCACAAGGACGGGACAAGTGTTGCACGTAGCCAATCAGTGTCCGATGCTCTACCTTCAACCTCTTGTACTTGCCCTCAACATGGGACAATCTGTCCTTGAGTGCCCGATAGGAATTATCGCACTCCTCTACCACCTGTGCCCCAGTAGGGCGGCCTAGTTCCATGGTTGTCACAATATAGTTCTCAGGAACGGCCTTGTCTCTATCACATTCCTCCCGTGGAATTGCCATATGCAAGGTTCGGGATCCATCCTCATCTGTGGATATTCTGGAAAACTTCCTAGCCTTCTTCTTCGTGGGAGGTGCATTGATCCTTTGCAGCAATTCCTCCATCTCGACTGCAGGATCAGTCTCATCCACAGGATCACGCCTCATCCTATCCCTCAGCCAGTCTGGCACCTCCTGTCGTGTGTCTGCTATGATGAAAGGCTGCTCTACCTCGGCCTCTACTTCATGGCCCTCGTTCTGACGAGGCTCATCATCATCTATGGGCTCAGTGTCTCCTGAGCTCTAGGCATCTCGATCGGAAGCAGCATCGTCCTCGAGAGCTACCTCAATCTCATGCTGAAACTGAGTATCTGTGGCAGTGCCTTCATCGGTCTCCTGTCGGTTCTCCTCTTGATTATCCTCTTGGGGCACGTTGATGCTCTGGCCCACGGACTCCCTACGAAGTGGCTGGCTCTCTATTTGTACTGCCTGTTCTGCCTGCAACCTCTTCCTCTGATCAGCAAATAGGGACACTTCCTGTATGCTCGGAGAATGTGTTCGAACCGGCATGTGCAAGGATTCCTCAACTATCACAGGCTCCGGTCGAACTGGCTCTTTTCCCCTAGGCTCTGGAGTTGGATTACTCCGTCTCCTCGGATTAGTTGTCTACAATCTGCTATCTCCCATCAAATTGTAGGTAAGGGGAATTGACCTTCCCTTTAGTCGGCTGACATGTCTCTCTATCCAACTCCGTGTAAATGTCAGGACTGGGATACAAAGTGTATCCAAGTCGGTGATCTCTGGCTCTGACCAATCTGGGAGTGGCAAGGGCGTGTTTCTTACTGTGTCGTAATCAACCTGTACAACGTTTATGTCCTCCTCAATCTGATCTGGTACAGGAATAATCTCGCACTCTCTGATCATTGCCAATGGTATCCGGGAAAACATCCTCTTTCTGACTTCGACCTCATCTACTGCACTTGCCCAAAAATCTTCTATTTGTGCCTTGTGCCTAAACTCCTCTGTCAATACCCACCTGATATTTCTATGAGGATCGTAGTAGTGTCTGCTGGAATGGTAAGAAAGCTGAAAGAACTGGAGCTCCGCCTCTGCCTCCCTTGCTGCCTGCAGTGATGGGCACACTTCGTCTGAATTTCCCATAGCAATCGGGAACCCAAGTCCGCCCTTCTTCTTCTTCTTTTGGATCTTATCGTAGGCAATTAGTTGCCTAGAAACTTCCAGCATCACTACCCTGTTCGTGGGATATCGGGGCAACCTGTATGGGTAGGAAGAGAATCCCTGCAGCCTTATGTAAGTGAATTTTGGGAATTGGATAAACCAACATCCAAATTTCTCAATCATTTCTTGTGCCTCCCTCGATATTCTGTGATGGGTCCTTTGCTGCAAGGTCCTCGTGATGTGCATAGTAAAGGCATCGTTGACTCTTTTGTAATTAGTAGTGCTTGTCAAATGCAACTGCGGACAAGCCTCGAATATTTTGAATTGCTGAGAACCGCAACCGATTGGTTCTTTGTAAAAGATCCCCCTATATCTTGTCATGCGAGCCAGCATATAGACGAGGTAAGAGCCCATATAAAATGTTTTAGTCCTCCTCACATTGCGGAGCTGCTCATGTAGACCATCACTGATTAACAGTGCCCAATCCATGAAATCCTTGCCCTCCAGCACCAAGTTGATAAAGTAAAACATCCAAGGTTCGAAGACAAACGCTTGGGGACACCCTCCAACTCTACTCAACATCATAATCAGGTCGCCAAACTCTTGCTTCAAGTCTTCGGAAATTATCCGTTTGGGCAACTTCGTACGAGTTGGTTTGGGCTTGATCATCCACCTAGTGTTTATCATATCAGCACACCGGTTTGTTGTGGATGAATACATTCTATTAGCCCTGTCCTTCGTTTTGTAAATCATTTTCTCGTGGGCGGGGATCCCGAATGCCTCTCCGATTGCTTGTGGTGTCAGGTTAGCCAGCACCTTGCCATCTGGCGCAACAATCGTCCTCTTCTCTGAATCGTAGTGGTGAGAGCATTCCATAATGAGCCCCGGGCACCGGATGGCTGGTTGAAAATTTGCAGCTGCATATAACCCACTTCTGACAATGCTATGTGAAGTCACTGATGGGCGATGGCCTCCAGTCCCCATTATCCTTCTTTTGAACGCCTCCAGGTTAAACGAGCCCAGGTTTGTGTCTGCCAGCCTGCCCAACTTTGATGTGAATTTTGATTCTGGCAGGAAAGACTTGCTTAATTTCTTGATTACTGCCTGTCTGGACTCAGCGTGGATGTTCTTGCCTGCAACTCTTCTGCTTGACTCGGCCATTCTGCAAAAAGGGGTAAGATAGTCAGCAAACAAGATTTTTAAAATAAAATAATAACCATCATTTTTGAGGGTGCCAGCAAATTTTTAAATAAAAAGGCTGCAACACTTTGCCACTTTCAGCTGCAAACCTCAACTGCGCCTGTTTACTTCAAGGTTTTCAGAAATTTCCTTTGGGTTGCAGCAACACAATGTCAGATGCTGGGAAATGTTTGCCTGCAGCAATTCGCCTTCAGCAGATTTGAAACTTCCTTCTTCAAGTTCGTACTTTCTTCCTAACCTAGCAACTTTCAGTAACTTAAAACTTTCTTCACAAGTCGCACTTCAGCATTCAGCAACTTCACTTTGGTAAATTCGAACTTCCTCACAATTGCAGCAATTTAGAAACTCACTTCTCAGCAACTTGAAATCCTGACAAGGTAGGTCGCACTTCTCCAGCAAGTTTGTGACTTCAGCAATTCGTATTTCAGCAACTCCAGTCCTTCAGGGATTCGAAATCCTCAACCTCCAGCTCTCTAAAAATTCGAAATCCTCAGCAACTTTCAGCTCTTCTCACAAATTCGAACTTCTCACTTTCAGCTCTTCAGCAACTTGCGAGAGAAAAATGAAGAGAACTTCAAAACTTATAGCTTGGGCGAATTCCTGCAGAGGCTAAACTTAGCAAATATTTTGAATTCATTTTCCCTCTCTTTTCCAGTCGCAACACTTGTCATCTGAAGCATCGGAATCTCAGACTTCTAGAATTATGAATTCATCACCTCTGCACAGGCCTGCCTCGTTGCGTTTGATTTCTTAAAATGTTAAATCGTTTACTTCTTCAAACAATTTCGAAAAGTTTGGCTAAGGCATTTTGGCAAAAAATTATCAAGTTCAAACTTCTTAGCAAAATTTCTCATCCATTTCATTCGTTTGCCTTAGAGAAATTTCACTAAATTTGCCTTAGGAATTTTATTAAAAATAGGTACTGGGCAAAATATCCATCGAAACGACGTGAGTGAGGCATGGAGTAACTCTAGATCACTTCCGAGTTGCAAACGTCCAATACCCAAAAGAAAAATCTTCCTAAAATCCATTGTTTTCATGTGTATCCGGACGAAGGGGTACGTTTAATTTTTATTATTTAAAATAATAAAAAGGCTAATGTTTATTTTTCCCCTTCCGGATGTCTTCACTCCTGCAATTTCGATCTTCTCGGCCTTGGCAAATTATCTTGATTTTCCCTGAAGAATTTTCCTCTAAAGATTTTTTTTGTACCTCTGGCAACTGGCATCATCCTCTAGGCATATTCCTTCTTTTTCCCTTAAGAAAATGCCTTAGGAATTTTTTGAAAATTAAAATTTTATCTCTAGAGGGCGCATTTGAATATGTCATGAGTTTCATTTGATTCCTTAGGCAATTCCACGCCTAGACACTTCTTAGCAATTTTCATGCTTAGCAATTTTTTATTTCATTTTTCATAAATCCCCACTCACTAGGCGCGCTTCATATAATGAAGAGGAAAAAGAAAATAAAAGAAATCCTTGGTCTTTTAAAAATCACGCCCTCTTGACATTATTCCCCCTTTGGCGTATTTCACAAAGTGACCCCTCATCTCCTTCTAGCGCATTTAGCCTTGTGGACCTCCACCTCCAAGCGCATTTGACATGTTGAGGAGAAGACTTCCTTTACCCTTGGCGCTTTTCACTTTCACTTCTACGTTTTACCTTTCATCCTTACCTTGGGCGCATTTGTCATGGAGAAGAGGAATTCCCACGCCTAAGATATGACCTTCCATCTCCCTTTGGCGCATTTAGGCCAAGCAACTTCCACTCTCAAGCGCATTTTCCCATGTGAGGTGGAAAACCCACGCCTAGAGTGACTTTTCAGCTCCCCTTGGCGCATTTAGGCTAGTAGACTTCCATTTTGGGTGCATTTCATTGTGTTGGAAGGAATTCCGCCCCCTTTGAGTGACTCTTCAGCTCCTTTAGGCGCATTTGCTAGTGTGAGAGGGAAGTTTCTTTGCCTTAGGCGCATATTGGCTTGTGAGGAGGAAAATGCTATGCCTTAGTGAATTTTTTTACATTTTTTGGTGACCCTTCAGCTTCTTTAGGCGCATATGGGGGTGTGAGAGGGAAGTTTCTTTGCCTTAGAAGAATTTCAATGCCTCTTGAAGGCGCATTTTGGGATGCCTTAGGAATTTTGATGCCTTAGAATAATTCCCAAATTTTGGTGACCTTTCACCTTCCTCTTAGCGCATTTCACACCTTGCTCAGGAAAATCTCACACTTGGAAAATTTTGAAGCGTTCATTCCTCCTGGGCACATATGAAGGTGTTTACCTGTCAACTATATTTGTAAAATTTCCAACGCCCTTTATGCCCCAGCCTGGCTTTCTATTTTTAGTAAATTCGGAGAAATTAGGGTTTCATTGATTTTCACCCTGTTCTGAACTGGAACTGGCGTGGTTGTGCCTTCATCAGGTGTTGTCATCCTATTCATATCTTATCTGGCGCAATACATGCTATTTTTAGCCATTTGCTATTTTTAGTAAACCCTAGAATTGATCAATTTCGTATCTCCGTTTGCTTTGAAATTTGTTCCACTTGTACTTGATGCTGCAAGGGGCTCATTCACACCTTTTCCCTGACGAGGACGTGCTATTTTTAGCCATTTGGTGACTTGCTAAAAATAGTAAGTATTCAGATCGTGTTCAAATTTTACCAGCAGGTAGCCTGAAGGATGCTGATTCCGATGGCGTGCTTCGTTTTGTTATTTCTGCATTTTGTTTCATCTATTTTTAGACGTGGCAGAGGAAACCCTAATCTGATCTGCATGTGCTCCGATTTGTTCCTGGCTGTCCTTGATCGTGCCTGATTGCACCTGATTGCTGAACTGGAGCGGTGGGTAGCTGCTGGGATGATACTGCTATTTATAGTAAGTGTCTGGAAAGTGGTCACCTGGATGTCGGGCGAGTTTGCATGTCATAGTGCCCATGGGATCTCAAAAAACCCAAAAAAACCCAGAAAAACTGGTCAAAGTTTTGGCACTGGCTAAAAATAGTAAGTCCTTGAAAACTGACCCGATCCATCTGCACGTCATATCATTGCGAAGGCCTCGCAAAACCCACATGGAATATCTGGACATGCACTGAAAATTCTTGCATGCAAACCCTAAAAATAGCTTGGGGAGGCTGAACTCTGAAAGTCACCATCTCGCCTTGCATGCTACATCATTGCGAAGGTCTTCGAAAACCCAGATCAATTCCCCTGTCACTCACCGGAGAATTGCTCATTTAAATCCTGAAAATAGCCTCCGAAGGCTGAACTGCTAAAAATAGCCAGTTGTCGGAATCCATTCAAATTTCGCGTGTAAGCATTCTGAAGCTGCCTGATTGTGGTGGAATTGATAGAATTCCAAAATCTCGATAAAATAGCCCCAAATTGAGTACTTACTAAAAATAGTAAGTTGTCGGAGTACAGTGAAAATTTAGTGGGACCCTGCTGGAAGTCTTCTGACTGTTGTACTAAGCTCGAATTTCAATTTTATAACTCAGTTTGACCTTTAATAAGCCTGACTGATGAAAACCCTAATTTCATAGACTTGAACAATACTTCAACCCAGGTCAAACAACGAGACATCCCCGGAAGGACCAGAGATAGAGAGAGAGAGAGACGCACTAACCAAAGCCAAAAGACCAGAATGGAGCAAAAATTAGGGGGTCCCCATCTGGGATGGGGTGATGTGTGAAAAAGGTCACAACAGGCTCCTCAAGCCGGAACTACTAAAAATAGCAAGTTTTCCAATTCTGCTCAAATTTTGCGTGTGAGCACCTGAAAGTAACCTGAATGTTGGAGCAATCAAAATTCCAAAATCTTGATGAAAAGCTCCCAAATTGAGCACTTACTAAAAATAATAAGTTGTCAGAACTTAGTGAAAATTCAGTGGGAGTCTGTTGGAAGCCTTCTGACAACAATGTTAAGCTTAGATGTCAATTAGCCGACTCAATTTAGCTTCAAACTAGCCTAAAGAATGAAAACCCTAATTTCACAGACTTAGCCAAAATTCCAAATTAGGTCAAAGATAGGGACATCCCCAGAAGGACAGAAAGATCAGAGAAAGAGAGACGCGAAACAAAAGCCAAAAGACCAGAAAGGAGCAAAAATTAGGGGGTCCCCATCTTCAATGGGGTGAGGTGCGAAAAGGTCACAACATGCCCAAGAGAGAATGGCTAAGGATGGAAGAGATAAAGCAGCCTTAAAGGCTGAAAATCTAAAGTTGAGGATGTACATATCTAGTTTGATACATGGCACTGAAAACATCTCTTCTTTGCCACGAGAGATGCTAGACCTCCCCGCAGAGCAAAACCATCACCAGCTAATGTCATATGGAAAACATTTGAGAAATCAATTGGAGGAATTTGTTGTCAGAGGACGGTGTATACTGGTAGAAATATACTAATTGAGGGACAAAGCACATGCACTCCACGAAAAGATCCAACAGATAGAACTAGAGACAACAGAGAAGAGGCCTAGATGAAATCACAGTAACAGCTTTAGAATTGGCGTACCAATCAGTTACCACTGCAGAGAACAAGCAACATCTCTTTGCTTGGAAAGAACAGCTGGCATACAAGGTGAAAGCCTATGATGCCAATTATGTGGAACTGATCGAGTACCGACATATTGTGTCAGGCATTATCAACTTCGCAAGAACGTTGGTAATATCCATCTTTTGCCTTTACCAGCACGAAGGAGCTGCGTACATTGAGATAGATGAAGTACAGAAACAATTCCAAGATGTCATCCATAGCACATTTCTCAATGGCCCGGATGGTTGCAAGTTAAGCAAGGTCGCAACTATGTCCACCAAGCTGGATAACGCAGCTGCAAAGTGTATAGAATATCAGCAACAGCTTGCAAGTGGTGAAGAAATGCTTAAATGCCACGTCATCATCCTACGGTGCATTGATTGTCCAAAGGCAAAGGAAGTCAACGACTAGATAGAACAACTATTGACTGAAGGTGGTGAGGTATAAAGCACCCACAAAGGACGTCCTACCCTCCAGAATATCATTAATGGTGACAAGAGTGAACTTCATGCCTCATTCCAAGTTAACTCCATGTCCCACTAATCATGCATGTTAGATCCCACCAATTATGGATGTCTGTCTCAAATCTCCACTAATTGTGGATCTCTATTTTGGAGACACATTTTGTAATTTAAGTTCACTTGTAGTTTAGTTTCAGTCAACTAAGGTAGACTTCCAGTTTGAATTTTGTTTAGTTTCAGTTAACTGAAGTAGATTTCTAGTTAACTGTTTGCTCACCTACTTTTAGACTTAGGAATAAATCTTGATAATTGGCAAGAACTGATTGTTAACTCAAGGAGATTTTAGGGTTGACTACTCCTTTGAGTTTCTATAAATAAGAGCCTTGGGCTCATTATTTGTTAACCTTTATTTACTATGCAAAATTGTTGCGCCATTGTTGCCAACAAGTTTGAAAGTGCCTATTTGTTCACTCTTGGATGAGAGTTAATTGGTTGATCACAATTGTGTATGATTTCGTACCTTTTATGTCCCAATCTTTGTAATTCATTCAAAAATCTTGAAGAAGGAAATCAAAAGGCGCATGCAGTTTGATCTAAAGATTTGAGTTCTTCCAAACATCTTGTGTTTATAGCTTATTGTTTCAATCTCCTCCTTGGACAGGGGTTCCTCCTTCTTGGATATTGTGATATTGATAGTTATCGTATGATGTTGTTTAATGAATTGTCTTTCAACCTACACTTTGGACAGGTGTCGTCACCTCCTTGGGAATCCTATTAGCCAAGTCATCGTACCTTGTTGTTTCTAGTGAGTTGTTTCCCAGCCTATACCTCGGACAGGGGTTCCTCCTCCTTGGCAAGTCTTAGATCCAACTTACGTAAAGAGTGTTCGCTTGCATAAAACCTTATCCCAGCGTATATCCGAGAGTTCAGAGCCTCGGCCATATTCTAAGGAGACGGCGGATTCAAGTGATCTAACCCATCCATTTCGCTCTTACGCCCTCATGCTTTGTTTATCTTGGGGAGATAAAATAGTTTAGTCATAGTTAAGATCTACAGAAACTAGAAAAAACCTTAGTCATGGCGCGTTGTGTTTATGCACCCTTGTGTCCTGCTATTGAGTAAATAAGATAGGAACCTTAGTTTACTGTACCCTTTTTTACGTATAACATCAGCAAAGAGAGATCTTCCTCTCTATAATTCGAAGAGCAGTACTATAACACTTGCAATAGTTGTTCATTTCCAATAAGCACTCCAAAGGTGCTAATTGAAACGCCAACAAACAGTAATTCAAAGGTAAACTTATAACAACAACAATCAAGGTGTCATAGAACTCACAATAATACCTACTTTTTTTTTCTGTAGAGGTGCTAATTGAAACGCCAACAAACAGTAATTCAAAGGTAAACTTATAACAACAACAATTAAGGAGTCATAGAACTCACAATAATACCTACTTTTTTTTCATACACAGAAAAAATTGAAACAAGTACAGACAAAAATACTGATCTTTGATTTACTGAAGGTTGCTACAATGACTATTTTATGGAAAAATAGTAAAATATTACATCACAAGCATACAATCAACCATTATTTCAGAGTGAAACAAGGTTGAATATGCAATCAATGAAAAAAATTAAATAAGTAAAGACCTAGTTTTGACTGAAAAAATTCAAGAACTAAATGTCAATTTGTCACAATAAACTTTTCCACTCTTTTGCAGCAAAGCATAGGTCTCTTATTTATAGATTTTGAGAGCCTAAACTGAAAAAGTCATGTTGAATTAAGATATTTTTCCTACGAGTTGTAATCCTTATCCTCTGTGGATAAGATATTTGTAATCCTTATCTTTTGAGGATAAGAAATTTGTAATCCTTATTATTTGTGGATAAGACATTTGTAATCCTTATCCTTTGTGGATAAGATATTTGCAATCCTTATCCTTTATGGATAAAATATTTGTAATCCTTATCCTTTTAGACTTCCTTGAAGTTAGTGAACTCTATTATTTTTGCATGGTTTGTTGATTTCGTAGAAAAAAAATTCTCCATTTTTTGTGTTCTGATTTTTCAAAACAATCAGGTAATGCTGACTATTCAAAATAATTTCAACATTTCAATTCTTAATAATAATAACAAGGTGGTTGTTTAGATTATCAAGGTTAGATTGGGACAAATTTCTTTTTTAGATGCTAACAAAGTGTGATAATTTGGAGCTTTGACACTAGCCATCAAGTTTTAATGACAAACGGGTAGGGTAGTAACAATTATATAATCAAGTGGGAAGCATAAGTATATACATAACAGTATATAAACATTGTGGAACCGGAAGCAAAATGGTTCCTATCAGAAAGATAAAAGTCAGCTTGTAGTGCTTAAAAAAATAAACTATAGCAATATTTTATATCAAACTGAAGGATTGTTTTGGTTATATTTAAATTTTCTATATATTTTGCAGGCTTAAGCTTTGTTAATTGGTGAAACTCATTGCTTAAATGCATGCCTTGCACTTGTTAGGGAGCTACATTCCATTTAGGCTCATCAAAGCATTAATCTTGGATACTAATATCCAAAAAAATCATATTCCAAGGAGTACAATAGTAGTACATGAATGCTTTAGACATATATAGTGTAGCATTCATGCATGTTAAATAGGTACCAGGCAAACTAATACATGCCTTGAGAGAAGTCATCACCTAGTCTTGTGGGCTTATCTTAATCCCTCCCAAAGTAGGCCTCATATATTTTTCATTAATGATCCAAATAGATTTCAACAATTGTCCCATTGAAAGGGAATGTTCCTCATGCTTTGATTTTCCATTGAAACTTGTACCTATAATCTCTCAAATTCTCAACGCAAAGTCCATCAATGTTTTTAACTCCATCATCCACTTATACACAAAATCAAGGAAAATTTACTTGAATAATAATAGCTAAAATTGTGGCTCAAATAGTTGCTCTCTTCTGTTTTACTAGCGAGTCTTTATTATCTAATGGAAAAATATTTAACACTCCCTTTACTCTTTTACAAATCTGCTAAAATAGTTATCAATGAGAACATTTCAATATCATTTATGGTCTCTTGAGATTTAAGGTTTTGTTTCAAAAACATTTCTATTACTCCATCTTGAGCTATTTGATTCAAAACCTATTAAGTTGAACTTTGCAATTGCTTCCTATGTCATATAATTTCCCTTTCACACTCTTCATATAGTTCTCTTTGACACTGTTCTAAAAATTGCAAGTATTGTTAAATCACAAATATGAACCAGTTGATTCTCGTTTTGTAATTTGTGATGTTTTCTCAACAAAGGAAAACTGTCTTTTTAATGGCTTTCTTGACCCTGAGGATTTTGAGATCCTAGAGGCCAACTTGGATAATCATGAGGTTGAATGACCTAAGAGAAGCTTTGAACCAAGAGCTTCATCATCAGGACCCACAACCCTCTAGCATATCTCTATTTGTAGTAGCAAGAGCAATGTTACAAGACTCGGACTCGCCTCGGACTCGACAAGCCGATTTTTGACTCGGACTCAAAGCCCAAACTCAACAAAGACTCGACAAATAGGAAAAACCAAGAAATTCAAATATTTTTAAGGATTTCAAACTTGTTTCATGCACCCTTTAATAAATAAACCTTAAAGACACAATAACATCATCAAATAGAATTTACTATGATCCCATACACAAACATACGTTGATCACATAAGTATAAATGCAAATTTTAGCTGAAGGAAATAACACATTTAGATATATAAATATTGTCAAATTTATACAAAACTCATGGAATATGAAATCCATGGCATCAAAACAGATATCAAAACTAAAAATATAAGTCTACGGCTCAGAGGAGCTTGCATTACTCATCCCAACATCACGACAAGTCATGCACTACTGTCTAAGATAGGTCCTAGATGATGATGTAGCCATGATACTTGCTTGTGTCTCAATGATTGGTGTGTATATTCAAGTGAGGAATTTATTATTAAAATTTTATTGAAGCCTTCAAGACTGCATGTTTTGTTGTCAAGCTCATTAACAAATAGGCACAATTAAGTAAACAGATAAATGGTTATGTTCTAGTTTGACTTTATCTAGCATACTAATAGATAGGATTGTTCTATGTGTTTCCTATGTAGGGCATGGTGATACATTTTTTGCATTATGAAAATGGCATTTCTTGCCAACTATGACTTAACTTGTATTCAACAATACAATGACTCTAGCATGCCAACTCTGCCTATGGCCATCCTTGCATACTAAACAAGTTGTCTAATGTATGAAACAAGACAATCCTTGATTATGGCTTTGACTATGAAAGATGCATAGATTTGCAATAGGGGATATGTATTTTGTAGGTTTTATGATCATGATTCATCATTGGCCTATTACATGCTTAGACCTATAGTTTGATGGGGGTTTGGGGGAAACACCCCAATGGGGTCGAGGGGCAGTGCCCCTCGCAAGGGTTTGGGCGCACACCATTTTCATATTTTTTGTAAATCCTAGATGGGCATGTCATAAACCAAACAAGCATTGAAAGATTGTAAGTTTTTTTTAAAAAATTAATTAAAATGGCCGAGTCTAGGGGTTGAGACTCGTTGAGACCCGGAGAGTCTCGTGAGTTTGCCAGACTCAACGAGTATGACGAGTACTCAGCCCCCAAATCTGCCAGACTCGTTTACCCCTGCCTGGACCATGACTCGCCAAGTTTTTGCAGGTTCCTATGAGTCTTGTAACTATGAGCAAGAGTCATTGGCTAAGTTTGATTTTTGGAACTTTATACTTAGATTATAGGTTGACTTTGTACAAACTATATTGTAATTGAAATTTTTTCAATTGTAACCATCTAGTTAATACTTATGCACTATGAAGTATGTTTTGTGCAATGCAATGTAATCAGTGATATGAATATAAACAACAAAATCCTATTTTCTACAATTCATGGGTTAAAATGTTTGTTTTATTTTCTCTCTATATCTCTATGATACGGAAATTCCCTTAATTTTTTTTAAAATGTAGTTTTTGTCTCTTTTTATACAATATTTTACATTTTTTTTAAATCTCAATTTTTTCCCAATTTTCAAAAAATCTTATACTTTTGGTTTGCCAATTTTTTCCCCAAACGATTTTTGCTGCTATGCCTTAACCTTAAATCATTCCATCCTCTACTTAGCATCTGACACCATCATATTTCTTTAAACTTCACTTTTTCTTTCCTTTGCTTGTGCTAGCATGTCCTTTAGGATTTAGAGCTTGATAATTTTTATGAAAAACATCCTTTTGTATCATTAGTAGACCAAGACATACCAATACCTAAGGACTTGACTATTTGAGAAGAAAGATAACATGGTTGGCGTTGATGTGACAAGAATGACTTGCTATTTGGCTACGCATATGATTGATCTTTAAGTCTAGCAATTTATGGTACCAAAACTTTCAGACATTGTCTCCAGAGTTGGATGAATTTCTCTAGAACAAATGTTTGGCAGTTGACTTATAGTTAACAGTAATTCCCTAATTTATAGTTTATCAAGTTGTATTGGACTTTTGTTTTGGATACCTAGAATTTTCACGTGTTGCTTGATTATTGGATCAAATGAAATTAGAAAGTTACCAGGTCTATTGTTTTGTAACTATTAGATCTCTTAATAAGATTTTTTTGTTGTTTACTTTTCAAAATTCTATTATTAACGCTAGCCTACTTATGAGGACAATGATTTTCTTTCTGGGATTCTACTCAAATCCAATATAACATGATTTTATTAACTGAGATAAACAAAGCCAAAAGAAGATTACAATAATAGTTTTGTTCAACCTAAGCTGTAAAGAGTAAGTAATAAGACACAATACAAAAGGCATAAGCTTTGGATTTTCCTCTCTCAACAAAGAAAGTCCATGGAAGAAGAGATTAAGGGATAAACATCTATAACCATCATATCTAAAGAGAGGTATTAATTTTGAAAAGAGTTGTATGACCTGATCTCATACTGCATCATACATCTGAACATGACCTAGAAAACAGAGGCATGTTAGAATTACTTTCATTGATGTCAAAGGAAATGTTCAAGGAAAACTGATCATATTGTTGAAGCACATTGGAGATCAAAGGATACTATTCGATTAGTCTTTTTGATGGATGACTTTCCCTCAATGATGGCCGACCTTGTCTTGAGAAATTGCTGGGATCAATTAATTAACTACTATGATGGATGGCCGACCTTAGAAGAATATTTTATGAAGAACATGTTTGAAATCATCTACTGGCCGACCCTCATTTTGGTGCCCAATTAAAATCTAAAATAAATAAATTTTTGGGCCAACCCATGTCCAGTCCCCTTCCTTGTAAAATAATAAATAAAATAAATTATTATGGGCCAACTTCCTTATGTAAGTGCACTCCTATAAAAGGAAATGAAAAGGTATGTATAAGAAATAGAGTTGCATCTCTTTGAAAATGTCATGTCTTTTCAAGAAGTCGCCTCCTTCAAGCATTTATAAATAAAGTTTGTGTGAGATGAGGAGAAGATGTGTATGGAAGAATAAAAGAGATATATCATATAAACACATAGCAGATTTTGTGAAGAGGTTATAGCAGATCCATAGGAAGGTTATGAGAAGATCCAAAGGAAGTCTATGAGCAGACATATAAGCTGATTTGGAGCAAACCTAAGAGTGAATATAAAGCAGAATTAGAGCAGACCTTCAAGCTGATTTGGAGCAGATCTTGAAGGCAGATTTATATCAGATCCCGAAGGTGATCAATAGTAGATATAAGGCAGATTTTGAAGGAGTTTTATTTTCAAGAAAACTAAGATTTTGTTGTTCAAGAGGTCGGCGTCTCTCCATAGAAGAGACTGGTGTCTCTTACTAAGTTGGTGCTTAGTTGTGGAGATTGGTGTCTCTAGTGGGTTGGTGCCTACAAAGATAAAGCAGGGATTGGTGTCTACTGTAGATTGGTTCCTACAAAGTTTGTAAGAAGAATTTTATATAAGCAATATTTTGCCATGGTTTTCTCCCAAAAGGGTTTCCATGTAAATCTTGTGTTATTTATTGTTGATGTGGTGCAATTGATATTATTGTGTTTGTTAATTGAAAAGTAAAAGATTGGTTTATACTAATTCACACACCCTTTAATATAGACAAGATTGAGAGAATGCAAGTAATACAAATCAGGTTAGCATGTAACATGTTTTTCAAATTTTCTTGGAAACATTATATAGGAGTGTGGAATGATAATGGAAAACATTCATAACCAAGTTGCACAAATGATGTTCTTGGCAGAATAGAAGTTAAAAAAAATCACATTTCTATGAGGGAATATAAAACTTCCTAGCTTCCTTTCTCAAAGAAAATTGTATTTTCTTGTCTTAAGAAGAAAGCAATATCCTCTGTGTGTGTGCAGTTTACAAGTGGACAGGAATGTGGGTGTGTCTACATGTGTGTGTAAAATGTGAATTGTGATGAAATTTACAAAATGAAAGTCCAAATAATAAAACAGGTGAACAAAGATGAATCAAACTGACATGGCATGCTTTAAGAAATGTAGAACTACATCATCTATTATCTACTAATCTCTCAGAGATGGCTGATTAGAATTTTAGAATTGGTAAGAGAGAAACAAATTGATTTAAGAGACCAAATGGCCAGAATATGATCAAAGCGATTTGACTAGCCAATACTTACATGAAGTAAATTTGATTGAATTACTTATCAGATTTGCAAATATTTGCACCACTCGAGCCGAATCTCCCCGTATCACCTTAGGCATATTATCTTAGGAAAAAAGAAAAAATAACATACGATTAGAAACAATATGCCAGTCTCACAACACAAAGCTCATTTGTGTATCACAGTTCTGATCACATTATGAAGAAAGATGCAAATAATGGAATTTAAATCCTTAGTAGTCTTCATTCCTGTTTTGTATAAAACAAGTTCCCTGACCAAAGACAATGTGTGTTATCCTCACATTCTAAAATAGCATTATGTTTTGAGCACCTATGTATTCCAATTAAAATATCACTGCAATAAAGTAAAACTTGAAATCATGCATCGTTAAATTGTAGAAATGGTACATATGACACCGTACAAATCTCTCATCTAACAAATAAGCAATAGCAAAAAGGCCTTGAAAATTTGGTCCTTTTGTTAGAGAAAGTTTAAAATTTTAAACTAAAACAATGCACACAAATTAATGTTTTTTTAATAAGAGAACCATTTTCATATAAGTGACATTTTCAGTTTATCAAATTTATCTATCAAAGGGAATCCTTTGCACGGCCAAATTTATGGTACATTTTCTTATAAACAATATGCTGCGTGATTACTTGGGCATTATCCATGCAAACACAGGCTTGCAGCTTCCATCAAAAAACAAAGGCAAAGATCATTTATAGGTTAAAATCTATTGGTTTGCAATTGTCCATGCAAAAATGGGGTATGCAGCTCTTAGAAATGATTAAAGGTAAAGATCATTCTTATAGATCAATCTGCTGGTTGGGCATTGTCCATGAAACATGAGGTATGCAACTTCTGTAAAAAGATAAAAGGTCAAGGTCATTTGCTAGGTTGTAGTCTAGCCAGCACATCTTTTAGGACTGTAAGACTCCCCTTCTGGGGAATTTAACTTTACCTTCATGTATATCGCTCAATATTTTTTACACCTTAGGTTTCAACCTCATGACCAAGATCAAAAAGAAACAGAGACTTGACAATTAGTGCACAGCAAGAGTACAACTATACACACAGACATCTCTGCATTGCTTAAAGCATCATTAGGTCCACACCCTATAGACCAGCAATTTGAAATACAATTACTAACTTTAGAAGAGATTTAGTAAGAAAACAATGCCAAGAGCAATGTTTTGGTTTACCATAGTGACTCGACGATTTCTAATGTCGGAAATTGTTAGCATAAAGATAAACATTGGATTGGTCTAAGAGATTGACAAGTTAGATTTTCTAGAGTTTTTGTCAACCATCTAATTAAGATCCTGATGCTTCCCCAACATGCCACAAAAACTTGGGTATGTCATCTTTCAAAATGGCTAGTGAGTTACTATTAAATATTAAAAGATACAAATAATAAGTTGAAGATAGCCAAACATACATCATCCTCAAGAGTGTGCCATGTACAAATAGCCTAGATTGATAAAAATTTATATTCCAGATTATCATCTTTCATACGCATCATTTTCTCAATGTTTATCATTTCTAGATCATTCTTAAACATTGCTTCCCTACATAACACATATAGGTTCTAGAACTTTAGAGTGTTGTTCCCTAGATATCTGCTAGGATACAGATCAATGGTATTAAAGAGGTTCATATGGTAGTGTATGACTCATTAAAGGAGGTTGAAGCAGCTAAAGCTTGACAGCCAATCAAAATAAAGTTTACAGGAGCTTTGTGAACAAAAGACACTCTCATTTAGGCAGTTCACTCAGGTCCTCAAACAAGTGGTTCACCACCTCAGTCCTCAAGCGAACCATTTGGAGATCGAGTGCCCCCTAAGTTTCAAGTAAATATAGATATTCCAGTGTTTGAGGGTAAAATCAATGTTAATGTTGTCGATAATTGGAATCAATCAGAATCACATTTTTCTATGAATGACTTCTATTATGAAGATGGTTATACTTTTGAAAGTTTCTTCACTCATCAACAAGTGGTGGAAAGCCCATAGTTTGTGGGAGAAAGGTCAAACAAAAGAACCTAAAATGACTTGGCAACAGTTTTTAGATGCTTTCAAGGATGAATATTGTCTTAAAGATATGTGTGATGATCACTATAGTTAGTCGCAACAGTTGCACGAAGGACGAGAGTACACAAAATCCTTGCATGAACTGTATGCAAAAAATAGGCCTATTTGAGTTAAAGCAATACATAGTTCTCAAATATTGTAGAAGCATATGTAATGTCCCCGATTTAGCCCTACGCTCTACAATTGGATTTAACCTATTTCCACAAACTCGTAGGCTAAGCAGAATGGGAACACTTACTATTTATAGTAAGTCATGATACTGCTCAGTTGGCATACAGATGTGATTTTGGCAAACTTACTATTTATAGCAATATGCTATTTTTGGTAAGTATATTTATAGCAGTATCACTCTAACAACAACTCAATCTTTTGCAATTCAATGGGGCCGATCAGCTTGGCTTTCTGTTGAGTTGAAGTGAACTTACTATTTTTGGCAATGTCTACTTTTAGTATGTCTAATCTTGGCAGTATCATCATCTGCAGTTCAGCTTAGGTCATCATGCTATTTGTGGTAATCCATCAGTTTCAGTATTGGCTTTGGTTTTGGTTATCTCCTTGGACTAAGTATTATACTCAGTTAATTTCATGTTTTTAAGTTGTACCCTGCCTAGGAGTGATAACTTCATGTTGTTTTAAAGAGGGCACATTAAGGGGTCATGTTGAGCATTTAATGATTTATTAAAATGCTTTATTGTTGCAAATAGAAATGGACGCCTAAAGGGAAGGGAAATAATGTTTTATTATTTCACAATAAAGTGAATGGTTGAAAGTGGCGTCCCTTGGGAAGTTGAAGTGATTCAACTTCTTGGAATTCAAAGTGTTTCATTTGCCCATTGAAACTTATATATTGTTGCATTGTGGAGAGCTGATTATGTTATGTTTTGGAAAGTAAAGTTATGCTGCTGATTTGAAATCCAAAATCTGGCTAAGGGAAAGCTTAGCAATTCTATTCCACTCTTCGGACCTGAAACTATGGTTCCCTAGATGATGGATTGAGAGTGTGCTTCATTCAAAAGTACATATTGAGCTTCAGTGTTGGAGAAATTGATGTTATTTCCAGAATTTGTTTTTGCTGGTCCTTTCATGGCTGCAGGACATTTCTATTTACAGCTTGGAGAGTGATTTTATTTTGGTGATGGGTATTTGACCAGAGGAATTCTATGCTTGGGGTGACCCTTCCTACCAGTTTGCAGATTTTAGTTTGGAGCCTTTGATTTTATATGTCAAAATCGCCCTTCAAGGAGGGTCGTACATTTCAATTTGCATTGGGAATTGTGCCATAAATAATAGTTGGTGTTTTGAGGTTGTTTCTTCATCTCAATAGGAGCGTCTATCTTCTAGTTGATCAATGCACTTGGAATCATGCAATTCGGAGGTAATTCGGTTGAGTTATGAGCATTTGATAATTTTCTATAGTTGCTGATTTGACATTTCCAGAATTACAATTTGCTGAAACAGAATTAAATCATTTACTGTTTCCATCTTTCTTCTTATTTTCTCATTATGTTCTGACATGGAAACAATGAATAACATGGTGCTTTGAAAAATGGTGAAAAATAGTGTAATTTGCAACTCTCTTCTTTGTACAAACTATTAACAGTAGTACTGTTTCAGTTTTAGCATTTGCTACATTATTTAATTAACTTCACATTAAGCACCCCTGGATGGTATACCACCAGTGAGGATAAACTGATTTGTAATCTCTTACATACCCACTTTCAAGTGGTGAATTCCCACTCCTCAGTGGATGCCTGCCGCAGCAAAAGAAGTAATTAATTTTGTAATCTTTTCCCCCCACTATTTGGTGGTAGCATGGAAAGTTCTTTGGCTGGTTATCCGCCTTTGTTTCATTGCAATTCAGCAGTAGTACTCCACCATATGTTAGCACCTCGCCTGTCAAAGGATCTTGAGTGCACATTCTTGGTGTCGAGTTTAATCTCTCTTTTTCATTGTAATCTTGTACTCTTTGATTCAGTAGATCCTAGGGATCCTCTGACCATATGCCTGCCCCTCCTCCTTAAGTGGTTTTAGGGTGCATTCTTGGTTAGAGTTCTTTCATGCATGTTTTGAGTTATGCTAACCTTAATGGGTGCTTGGTTACATTGTAAATGTTGATTTAAAAATCAAAAAAATTGAGAGAGTATATTTCAGCATATGTCCATTCATTTAGTCCAAGCTAAAGCTAGAAACATAACAAAGCATCTACTTGAATACAAAGTGCCATGATAAAAAAGGATTGTTCATCCAAGTAAAAACAAAGAATTCAGACGTGTCAAGCTCTATAAAGAAATGATAGACACAAAGCCACACGTTATAGTTCCATTGCCATCCAAGACTAATAAATGGTGCAAGAAACATAAAAAAGCATCCACTTGAGTGCAAAGTGCCATGATAAAAAAGGATTGTTAATCCAAGTAAAAACAAAGAATTCAAATGTCAAGCTCTAGAAAGAAATGATTGACACAAAGCCACAAGTTATAGTTCCATTGCAATAGTTACACCAATAGCATAGTTGGAAGCAAAATGCCTATACCATTCACACATGAAGGTGCAAGGGAAGCCTTTGAATTTTTTTATTGATGGTCATAGCATGAAGAACAACCATGAAGAGACTATATTTTCCAATCAAGCCTCATTCCCAATCATACAAACTGTGATGGTTCAATTCTTGCTACAATAAAGGTACACAAGTCACATATCAATGTTTCTTATCATATTTCACACATCCCTTTAGAGATGAATAACCTATGATAAAGTGCCAAGTAATGTTTGGGATGCTATCCTTGGGAATTCACAGAATTCACAAATGTAGTCAATAGAGTGTATACATGGCCAATCCATACACTATCATCATATCAGGGTGTTATTCCACCAATTTCTTTAAAAAAAGAAAACTCTTAGAAGGGAAACAGTAATTTTTTCATGCTTAAAAAGCTGATTAACCACATGGTAGGAACAAATGAGAATAAGCCAGTTATGTTGAGCTTCTGCATGTATTTTACCTTCAAAAATGGGAATATCCAAATTAACTTGTACTTTGTATGGTGTTTGGCCTCAAAATGGCCTATTGTTTGACAAAGTTAAAGGATAGAAAGGAGATTGAACATGCCATAGAAGTTGCGCGAAGTTGTCAACAATCCTAACTCTTACCATGCATAATATTTTATAAACCATCCTTTCTGTAAAACATTCAATAACCCTTGTGAAACATTTTTTTAAGTTGGCAACTTTGGTGTAGATTTGTCTATCATTTATTTAGATTGTGAATGAAGGTAAGATGGAGGGCTACAACTTGAAAGTTTTGAAACCAAGTTTCCTATAATTAGACCTAGTGTGAGTGGGCATTCAAAAAAGTAAAGAAGGATTTAGATGAGAAACTCCAATACCAATAGGATGTGATACAAAGAGAGAGTGATTTGTAACCATTGATTTGGGGCCCAAGATAGCCCAAGGGGCAATGCACTTAAACAAATCTAAATGTGATCTGAAGGAAGTGAATGTAAGAGTGATAGAGTGCAAGTGTTAATTAGCGTTACTAAACAAGAGATTCAAGAACAAGAAGACAATATGCCAAAAGTGTAAATTGCATGATTGTATCATGTAAAAATTTTGTACAAGATTTGAGAGGTTGGATATATGCCAGAAGATGTCTATCATGCCAGCATCTCACTAACTTCTTAAAGAATAGTCTATATTACATTAATGTACAAAAATGGAAGATGAATGCTATGGCAATTACAAGAAATGCAACTACTAGTCTTTGATTGATCCATAACCACTTTTTGTTATTTTCTGAAAATGCTGCAAAAGAACTGCATGGAATAGGGTTGGCATTGTTGGAGTTTCCTGGCATAAACTAAGAGGATTTAGAGATTAGCAATATAACCACATTTTCTAGGGAAGGTCAAAAAGCTAGTAGTAAAGTCAGCATATGGTGCAAAGTGTTATCTCTAAGATTTTTCAAGGAAAATCATTTAGAGGTTGTATGCAAAACCTAAGTCCCTCTGTCACAAAGGATTAACAATCCGTGAAAAATGAACAATAATGACATTTAGATATTTTTATACATATTTACACTAAAGAAAGATTGAAGCATATTGCAACTACAAACGAGGTTTAATTCAAAAGAAATCAACACTTCAATGGAATAATGATAGATTTCCTCTTATGTTATTGAGTTTGTATATGATGAAATGTCATCCAAAATAGCATAAAGTGTCATGGATGAACATGCTCTTTAAAGAAACCAACAATTTGGCAAAAGTAACATATAGAATCTAAAAGACCTAGGTGAAAGAAACAAATCCTTAAAGACCTAAAAACCTTCAAGGTACTCTCAATTATTTGCGAAATCATCTTTTTTACAAGATAGAAACCTCCCAAAATCCTAGCCTTCATTGTTAGCAGTCCAAAGATATTTACAAATGAGGAATTCTCTTTGCTTTATCCTTTTGCAAACTCACAAGATAGTTATGAGGAATAACTAACTCATAACTACCTTTACAACTAGCATAAAAGTAACCTAAAGTGACCTAAATTTTACTTAAGTGGTTTCTTAAAACATGAGAGTTGTGGCAAGGTCCATCCATTGTAAACATAACAAAAATTGTACTTCACACCTCATCAAGTTCCACGATAGCTCTTCACTTGTTGATGGCCTTTTCCATGGAGGCCAATTCAAGCAATTTGAATTCCTTGGAGTGAAATATTTTTAAAGGATATGCTGGCGACATGAATCTTTTCATTCTCAAGTCTTCAACTTGTACTTGCAAGGTGACTACAATGGAGAAGAGATAATTTTCCTCTTTTACAAACAATTTGTTTGTAATGGAATTAGGCACTAGAGACACAAATCGCTTCATGTGATTGTAAATCTGAAGCAAAAGAGATTCTTTGTTTGAATCTAGGGGGTGGGGAGAAGGATGGAGGAATATCACCTACATTGTTCTCAAGAATGGTAGTACCAAAAACTTGTAAGTTCAAAGTAACATCACTGAGGATTTGATGACCTCCAATGGGGAGGGCAAGAAGTTGAACTACCCTCTCAAAAACCTCATTGTGATGCTCAAAGGTGAAAACCCATTCTAGTGGCTTGGAGGCTGACTCCTAATAGAACTTCATCAAAGGTGTGATTCAGTGATCCACGATTCTTCTTAACACATTATGCATACAGCACTATAACCCCAAGATGTTGAGAAAATCCTAGTGCATAGATGCCATTATTCTCATACCTTCATGCACTGATGTGTTGTATTCGACATGGATAGAGTGTTTCTTGAGCATGTTGAAAACTATTTGAATTTGAAATCTATCCTTTGAAGGATAATCCATAGGCTGTCCATTTGCTTATCTATGTAAACTGACCATGTTGCTCTTCAAATTCAAGAGGCATCTCAACAATGATGGATGTTTGAATGTTTACCTATGATGTGCAAACTCAATCTATATCAAAACTTTGTTTTTGGCTTTGAGACAAGTCACTTCTTCCAGCAATTGCTGGAAAACAGTGTTGCCAAATTCAACTGCTTTCCCCACTATCTCTATAATATCATGCTCATCAATTTGAGCGAAAGTGTGGTAGTGGAGTTTGAAAATATTCAATTCATGCTTCCTTGAGATTCACCTCATCCTTGGAATAGCAATTTGAAGTACCATTTGATCAATGGATGCATCAAATCTAATTCGGCTTATCAGAATGCCTTCAAGGATTCTCAACTAAAATGCATTGCATTGGTTATGTTTTGAGTGAGTTTAGGGGACCTCTTTCTACTTTACAAGCCACTCACAAGAATCCCTGATTCATGGACAAGATAATTTCCTCATGAAACTCAAGACAAGAACTGGAAATATTTCTATTTTTGGATTTGGAAAATCCATTTCTCTCCACATTGATTTTATCTTGCTAAGTCTTTTAGGGTCCCTGAATGTATGGTTTGTGATTATTTATCGTAGGTAAGGTTTCAAGTCTTCAACTGAAATCTATGGACCATCTTTGTAGAAAATAATCTGAGCTAATGTTCAAAATTTAAATTTTACACTTCAACCACAATATTTTAAACTAAAGAAACTAGACAATCCTTTCCTTGATCTAGTGCAACTTTAAGAAACAAGTTACCAAGCAAGCTAAAGGAGAAGGAAATAGAAGAATAAAGACAATTATTAAATGAATTCTGGTTAAGGAAAAAATTATAGAAAGGCTTTTTACAAATTAATTTTGGTGTGGTACAGCACTAGAGAATTTGGATTAAACTTCAAAAAATGGAATAATTAAAATACTGATTATAATAATCATAGTCATACTTAACAGTTTCCATCCAAATCTAGAAAGGATTGAGGATATGATGTTGATCCATTGATAGTGATATACCAATCATTCAGCCAAAAACTAGGAAAGGAAGAAAATGGTAAAAAATGTGGAAACCTGAAAGACTGCTCAAAGATACCACAACTGTTAACTTACCATCCAGGTCTAGAACAAGTTCAGTGTTATGATCAACACATTGCACAAAAAACATGTCGACAAGTCCTTCAAGCTCACGTCCAAGGTCAAATTCTGCCTCCTCTAGTATTAGCTTGCCTGATTCAACCTGAATGCATTATGTACATTGCATGTGAGAATGAAATGAAACGTTGAATCCTCTTTCTTGAGATCTCACTTTTGACCATAAATATTCATTTGAAAACTTCTAAAGACAACATTGCATAAAATATAAAGTTTTCAAAGAAAAAAGAATCATATCAAAGATGCATCCATGGAATTTAAGAAAACACTGAAAGATCTTTGGAGGATACTGTGGGATACTCTTATGCCAGACAACAAAGTATGGCTCAGTTATCAAGGGTTAGACAGAAGAACAAGAAGGCCTATTTCAATATGTGTATTCAAATTTATTTCATATACAGTTTTCCTGCTCAAAAAGATGAACATTTTAAGGAAAACACATCTAATTAAAGTAAAAATTTCAATCAACTTATCCTCAATTTTTGAAAATATCAAAGATCTACAACCTATGTAAGGATGTTCAACAACAAATGGACACAAAATTACTGTTTAGATGTTTTTATGGTACTCTCTAGTTATCAAAATATATGGTTAAGATAGTTTAGCAGATTTTCCTTCTGTTTTTTAACAAATCATCAGTAGTGAAATAAAGGGAATAAATATCAATGGAGTACAACATTTACAAATAATGCTTTAAGAAGAAATAATCTGGTGCTAGTGTCATCTCAATCAGACAACCAATTTTCATGGTCTTCCAGCCTAGAATATTATGAAACAACTCGCCAAAAGGGAAATTGTCAAAGAAGAAAAATCTTAACCCTTCAAAAGTCTGGTCCATCAAAGTTTCAACAAAAAGAAAAAATGCAGTAAGTTAATGAGGGTATGGAAGAAGCTTTTCAATCTGTCTCTAGGCTACCTATGTTAATGCTAGTGAACTTAGGGTTAGGAATAGGGTCAGAATAATGAGGCTTTACTATTTTTTTGTTAAAATCTCAAAACTCTGCTTAGTGAGTCACCTAAACAGCACTTAAGATACAGTTAGATTTCAATACTTATAACTTTGTTCTGCAAGTCTCTTAAACCAAAACTTGCTAATTGAATAACAACTGACAAGCCCATGTGAAACCCAATTGCATTAGGAAAATGTGACTTTGAGTAATTGAACTTTTAAAGGTTATCTTTTCACTCATTTTCGGATTTTTTTGAGTCCTTTGAAGAACAAGTTCTACCCAACATGAAATTTGATTTGCAGCTAGAGTTAGTGTTTTAGAAGTGATTTATCCAATTTCATTAATGAACATTCCTCAAAAATGTTATCTAAGCAAAATGTTAGAATATTGTCATTGATGTCAAGTCATATGGACGAGATTGTTGGAAATATTATAGTTTTCATTGGTGTCAAGATGGAATGTCATACTATTCTCATTGATGTCAAAGCGAATGAAGGAGATTGTTGGATCATGTTGCTGAAGAAAGTTAAAGGCATATGGATAAGATTGTTGGCAAGCATATTGTCATTGATGTCAAAGAAAAAATGAGACATTAAAAGAAAGAAGTGATTATTTATTGTGTTTAGGCTGCGAATATATTAGAGGAGTAACTTCATTAATAAATAAAGTGAATTAATTACTATGGAACGATTAATTAATAAGGAGCAGCACTTGGTATTGAAACAGCAGTGAGTCATTGTGAAAGGGCAGCAATCCAAGTGAAGGGGCATATAAAGGATTAATAATTAGTTCTAAAAGGCAGAGGTTGATGTTTATGATAAGGCGGAATTATTAACAAAGGTTATGTCTTTTCAAAAAGACATCTCTTTTCAAAGAGATGTCTCTCTTTATGTAGAGACATAAGGATATAAAAGGAAATAAGAAATGGGTGGAGATGTGAGTCAAAATGTGAGATGTGAAAAGATTAAATAAGAAGAGTAGAGAAGAGAAATGTGTGAAGGATAAAAACTATATTATTGTGGATATGTGTGAAAAGGCAGTGATTATTATTTAAGAGAAGTAATGACTATTTGAAGGGTCATTATCTTTGAAAGGATGCATCTCTTCATAGAAATATGAACATATAAAAGGGAATAAGAAATGTGTCAGAAGTGTGGAATAAATGTAATATCATACAAGCAGATTTTGTGAAGAAAGGAAGTGTGTGAGACACAAAGATATATCATTCAAGAACAAGAAGATTTAAGAAGAAGAATATATGCAGATTTATGTATGAAGATTTAAGAAAGAGAATATATACAGATTTTGTGTATGAATGTATAAGAAAGAGAATATATGCAGATTTGTGTGTGAAGATTTTGAGGAGGAGAATATAAAAGGAGATCATTTAAGGCTATTTGGAAAGAAGAAGAAATATAATTCAAGAACAAGAAGATTTTAGAAAAAAAATATATGCAGATTTATGTATGAAGATTTAAGAGAGTATATGCAGATTTGTGTGTGAAGATTTTGAGGAGGAGAATATAAAACAAGATCATTTAAGGCTATTTGTAAAGAATATTTATTCTCAAGAAGACAAGATTTTATTGAAGAGGTCAGTGCCTCATATTGGAGAGGTTGGTGCCTCATATCAAAGAGATTGGTGTCTCCTACTGAGTTGGTGCTCAGTTGTGGGGATTGGTGTCTCCAGTGGGTTGGTGTTGATAAATTGTATAAGAGGGGATTGGTGTCTCCTATAGGTTGGTGCCTACAAAGATAGTAAGAGATTTTAATATCAAGCAATATTTCGCAATGGTTTTCTCCCATAAGGGTTTCCATAAATTATGTGTTCTTGTGTTGCATAATTGTTAGATCTTATGTGAACGATATTGTGCAATCAACATTATTGTGGTTGTTAAGAGTAAAAAATGAAGAATTGTCTTACACTAATTCACCCTCCACCCCCTTCTCAGTATAAGTGTGTGCTCATCAATCAGTATCAAAGCAGGTTCCTTTGGAGATAGTTTAACCACTTGAAGGTAGATCTAAAAGAGCACACATTGCAAGAAGAAAAAGAAATAAGGGAAAAGGTAATACCAAGTAAAGCAGTGTGTACCTTTTCATACCTAGGACTAATGTAATCAACAAGTGCATTGACAATCACTATCACCATATCCCACCAATTTGGTGATT
>CM021107.1:511621196-511694580 GCA_007115665.2 Sequoiadendron giganteum | reverse complement strand
GTGAGAGGGAAGTTTCTTTGCCTTAGGCGCATATTGGCTTGTGAGGAGGAAAATGCTATGCCTTAGTGAATTTTTTTACATTTTTTGGTGACCCTTCAGCTTCTTTAGGCGCATATGGGGGTGTGAGAGGGAAGTTTCTTTGCCTTAGAAGAATTTCAATGCCTCTTGAAGGCGCATTTTGGGATGCCTTAGGAATTTTGATGCCTTAGAATAATTCCCAAATTTTGGTGACCTTTCACCTTCCTCTTAGCGCATTTCACACCTTGCTCAGGAAAATCTCACACTTGGAAAATTTTGAAGCGTTCATTCCTCCTGGGCACATATGAAGGTGTTTACCTGTCAACTATATTTGTAAAATTTCCAACGCCCTTTATGCCCCAGCCTGGCTTTCTATTTTTAGTAAATTCGGAGAAATTAGGGTTTCATTGATTTTCACCCTGTTCTGAACTGGAACTGGCGTGGTTGTGCCTTCATCAGGTGTTGTCATCCTATTCATATCTTATCTGGCGCAATACATGCTATTTTTAGCCATTTGCTATTTTTAGTAAACCCTAGAATTGATCAATTTCGTATCTCCGTTTGCTTTGAAATTTGTTCCACTTGTACTTGATGCTGCAAGGGGCTCATTCACACCTTTTCCCTGACGAGGACGTGCTATTTTTAGCCATTTGGTGACTTGCTAAAAATAGTAAGTATTCAGATCGTGTTCAAATTTTACCAGCAGGTAGCCTGAAGGATGCTGATTCCGATGGCGTGCTTCGTTTTGTTATTTCTGCATTTTGTTTCATCTATTTTTAGACGTGGCAGAGGAAACCCTAATCTGATCTGCATGTGCTCCGATTTGTTCCTGGCTGTCCTTGATCGTGCCTGATTGCACCTGATTGCTGAACTGGAGCGGTGGGTAGCTGCTGGGATGATACTGCTATTTATAGTAAGTGTCTGGAAAGTGGTCACCTGGATGTCGGGCGAGTTTGCATGTCATAGTGCCCATGGGATCTCAAAAAACCCAAAAAAACCCAGAAAAACTGGTCAAAGTTTTGGCACTGGCTAAAAATAGTAAGTCCTTGAAAACTGACCCGATCCATCTGCACGTCATATCATTGCGAAGGCCTCGCAAAACCCACATGGAATATCTGGACATGCACTGAAAATTCTTGCATGCAAACCCTAAAAATAGCTTGGGGAGGCTGAACTCTGAAAGTCACCATCTCGCCTTGCATGCTACATCATTGCGAAGGTCTTCGAAAACCCAGATCAATTCCCCTGTCACTCACCGGAGAATTGCTCATTTAAATCCTGAAAATAGCCTCCGAAGGCTGAACTGCTAAAAATAGCCAGTTGTCGGAATCCATTCAAATTTCGCGTGTAAGCATTCTGAAGCTGCCTGATTGTGGTGGAATTGATAGAATTCCAAAATCTCGATAAAATAGCCCCAAATTGAGTACTTACTAAAAATAGTAAGTTGTCGGAGTACAGTGAAAATTTAGTGGGACCCTGCTGGAAGTCTTCTGACTGTTGTACTAAGCTCGAATTTCAATTTTATAACTCAGTTTGACCTTTAATAAGCCTGACTGATGAAAACCCTAATTTCATAGACTTGAACAATACTTCAACCCAGGTCAAACAACGAGACATCCCCGGAAGGACCAGAGATAGAGAGAGAGAGAGACGCACTAACCAAAGCCAAAAGACCAGAATGGAGCAAAAATTAGGGGGTCCCCATCTGGGATGGGGTGATGTGTGAAAAAGGTCACAACAGGCTCCTCAAGCCGGAACTACTAAAAATAGCAAGTTTTCCAATTCTGCTCAAATTTTGCGTGTGAGCACCTGAAAGTAACCTGAATGTTGGAGCAATCAAAATTCCAAAATCTTGATGAAAAGCTCCCAAATTGAGCACTTACTAAAAATAATAAGTTGTCAGAACTTAGTGAAAATTCAGTGGGAGTCTGTTGGAAGCCTTCTGACAACAATGTTAAGCTTAGATGTCAATTAGCCGACTCAATTTAGCTTCAAACTAGCCTAAAGAATGAAAACCCTAATTTCACAGACTTAGCCAAAATTCCAAATTAGGTCAAAGATAGGGACATCCCCAGAAGGACAGAAAGATCAGAGAAAGAGAGACGCGAAACAAAAGCCAAAAGACCAGAAAGGAGCAAAAATTAGGGGGTCCCCATCTTCAATGGGGTGAGGTGCGAAAAGGTCACAACATGCCCAAGAGAGAATGGCTAAGGATGGAAGAGATAAAGCAGCCTTAAAGGCTGAAAATCTAAAGTTGAGGATGTACATATCTAGTTTGATACATGGCACTGAAAACATCTCTTCTTTGCCACGAGAGATGCTAGACCTCCCCGCAGAGCAAAACCATCACCAGCTAATGTCATATGGAAAACATTTGAGAAATCAATTGGAGGAATTTGTTGTCAGAGGACGGTGTATACTGGTAGAAATATACTAATTGAGGGACAAAGCACATGCACTCCACGAAAAGATCCAACAGATAGAACTAGAGACAACAGAGAAGAGGCCTAGATGAAATCACAGTAACAGCTTTAGAATTGGCGTACCAATCAGTTACCACTGCAGAGAACAAGCAACATCTCTTTGCTTGGAAAGAACAGCTGGCATACAAGGTGAAAGCCTATGATGCCAATTATGTGGAACTGATCGAGTACCGACATATTGTGTCAGGCATTATCAACTTCGCAAGAACGTTGGTAATATCCATCTTTTGCCTTTACCAGCACGAAGGAGCTGCGTACATTGAGATAGATGAAGTACAGAAACAATTCCAAGATGTCATCCATAGCACATTTCTCAATGGCCCGGATGGTTGCAAGTTAAGCAAGGTCGCAACTATGTCCACCAAGCTGGATAACGCAGCTGCAAAGTGTATAGAATATCAGCAACAGCTTGCAAGTGGTGAAGAAATGCTTAAATGCCACGTCATCATCCTACGGTGCATTGATTGTCCAAAGGCAAAGGAAGTCAACGACTAGATAGAACAACTATTGACTGAAGGTGGTGAGGTATAAAGCACCCACAAAGGACGTCCTACCCTCCAGAATATCATTAATGGTGACAAGAGTGAACTTCATGCCTCATTCCAAGTTAACTCCATGTCCCACTAATCATGCATGTTAGATCCCACCAATTATGGATGTCTGTCTCAAATCTCCACTAATTGTGGATCTCTATTTTGGAGACACATTTTGTAATTTAAGTTCACTTGTAGTTTAGTTTCAGTCAACTAAGGTAGACTTCCAGTTTGAATTTTGTTTAGTTTCAGTTAACTGAAGTAGATTTCTAGTTAACTGTTTGCTCACCTACTTTTAGACTTAGGAATAAATCTTGATAATTGGCAAGAACTGATTGTTAACTCAAGGAGATTTTAGGGTTGACTACTCCTTTGAGTTTCTATAAATAAGAGCCTTGGGCTCATTATTTGTTAACCTTTATTTACTATGCAAAATTGTTGCGCCATTGTTGCCAACAAGTTTGAAAGTGCCTATTTGTTCACTCTTGGATGAGAGTTAATTGGTTGATCACAATTGTGTATGATTTCGTACCTTTTATGTCCCAATCTTTGTAATTCATTCAAAAATCTTGAAGAAGGAAATCAAAAGGCGCATGCAGTTTGATCTAAAGATTTGAGTTCTTCCAAACATCTTGTGTTTATAGCTTATTGTTTCAATCTCCTCCTTGGACAGGGGTTCCTCCTTCTTGGATATTGTGATATTGATAGTTATCGTATGATGTTGTTTAATGAATTGTCTTTCAACCTACACTTTGGACAGGTGTCGTCACCTCCTTGGGAATCCTATTAGCCAAGTCATCGTACCTTGTTGTTTCTAGTGAGTTGTTTCCCAGCCTATACCTCGGACAGGGGTTCCTCCTCCTTGGCAAGTCTTAGATCCAACTTACGTAAAGAGTGTTCGCTTGCATAAAACCTTATCCCAGCGTATATCCGAGAGTTCAGAGCCTCGGCCATATTCTAAGGAGACGGCGGATTCAA
Organism: Sequoiadendron giganteum; assembly: GCA_007115665.2. Taxonomy (NCBI): domain Eukaryota; kingdom Viridiplantae; phylum Streptophyta; class Pinopsida; order Cupressales; family Cupressaceae; genus Sequoiadendron; species Sequoiadendron giganteum. The sequence continues at coordinate 511,690,568 of CM021107.1, read as the reverse complement.
GTGATCTAACCCATCCATTTCGCTCTTACGCCCTCATGCTTTGTTTATCTTGGGGAGATAAAATAGTTTAGTCATAGTTAAGATCTACAGAAACTAGAAAAAACCTTAGTCATGGCGCGTTGTGTTTATGCACCCTTGTGTCCTGCTATTGAGTAAATAAGATAGGAACCTTAGTTTACTGTACCCTTTTTTACGTATAACATCAGCAAAGAGAGATCTTCCTCTCTATAATTCGAAGAGCAGTACTATAACACTTGCAATAGTTGTTCATTTCCAATAAGCACTCCAAAGGTGCTAATTGAAACGCCAACAAACAGTAATTCAAAGGTAAACTTATAACAACAACAATCAAGGTGTCATAGAACTCACAATAATACCTACTTTTTTTTTCTGTAGAGGTGCTAATTGAAACGCCAACAAACAGTAATTCAAAGGTAAACTTATAACAACAACAATTAAGGAGTCATAGAACTCACAATAATACCTACTTTTTTTTCATACACAGAAAAAATTGAAACAAGTACAGACAAAAATACTGATCTTTGATTTACTGAAGGTTGCTACAATGACTATTTTATGGAAAAATAGTAAAATATTACATCACAAGCATACAATCAACCATTATTTCAGAGTGAAACAAGGTTGAATATGCAATCAATGAAAAAAATTAAATAAGTAAAGACCTAGTTTTGACTGAAAAAATTCAAGAACTAAATGTCAATTTGTCACAATAAACTTTTCCACTCTTTTGCAGCAAAGCATAGGTCTCTTATTTATAGATTTTGAGAGCCTAAACTGAAAAAGTCATGTTGAATTAAGATATTTTTCCTACGAGTTGTAATCCTTATCCTCTGTGGATAAGATATTTGTAATCCTTATCTTTTGAGGATAAGAAATTTGTAATCCTTATTATTTGTGGATAAGACATTTGTAATCCTTATCCTTTGTGGATAAGATATTTGCAATCCTTATCCTTTATGGATAAAATATTTGTAATCCTTATCCTTTTAGACTTCCTTGAAGTTAGTGAACTCTATTATTTTTGCATGGTTTGTTGATTTCGTAGAAAAAAAATTCTCCATTTTTTGTGTTCTGATTTTTCAAAACAATCAGGTAATGCTGACTATTCAAAATAATTTCAACATTTCAATTCTTAATAATAATAACAAGGTGGTTGTTTAGATTATCAAGGTTAGATTGGGACAAATTTCTTTTTTAGATGCTAACAAAGTGTGATAATTTGGAGCTTTGACACTAGCCATCAAGTTTTAATGACAAACGGGTAGGGTAGTAACAATTATATAATCAAGTGGGAAGCATAAGTATATACATAACAGTATATAAACATTGTGGAACCGGAAGCAAAATGGTTCCTATCAGAAAGATAAAAGTCAGCTTGTAGTGCTTAAAAAAATAAACTATAGCAATATTTTATATCAAACTGAAGGATTGTTTTGGTTATATTTAAATTTTCTATATATTTTGCAGGCTTAAGCTTTGTTAATTGGTGAAACTCATTGCTTAAATGCATGCCTTGCACTTGTTAGGGAGCTACATTCCATTTAGGCTCATCAAAGCATTAATCTTGGATACTAATATCCAAAAAAATCATATTCCAAGGAGTACAATAGTAGTACATGAATGCTTTAGACATATATAGTGTAGCATTCATGCATGTTAAATAGGTACCAGGCAAACTAATACATGCCTTGAGAGAAGTCATCACCTAGTCTTGTGGGCTTATCTTAATCCCTCCCAAAGTAGGCCTCATATATTTTTCATTAATGATCCAAATAGATTTCAACAATTGTCCCATTGAAAGGGAATGTTCCTCATGCTTTGATTTTCCATTGAAACTTGTACCTATAATCTCTCAAATTCTCAACGCAAAGTCCATCAATGTTTTTAACTCCATCATCCACTTATACACAAAATCAAGGAAAATTTACTTGAATAATAATAGCTAAAATTGTGGCTCAAATAGTTGCTCTCTTCTGTTTTACTAGCGAGTCTTTATTATCTAATGGAAAAATATTTAACACTCCCTTTACTCTTTTACAAATCTGCTAAAATAGTTATCAATGAGAACATTTCAATATCATTTATGGTCTCTTGAGATTTAAGGTTTTGTTTCAAAAACATTTCTATTACTCCATCTTGAGCTATTTGATTCAAAACCTATTAAGTTGAACTTTGCAATTGCTTCCTATGTCATATAATTTCCCTTTCACACTCTTCATATAGTTCTCTTTGACACTGTTCTAAAAATTGCAAGTATTGTTAAATCACAAATATGAACCAGTTGATTCTCGTTTTGTAATTTGTGATGTTTTCTCAACAAAGGAAAACTGTCTTTTTAATGGCTTTCTTGACCCTGAGGATTTTGAGATCCTAGAGGCCAACTTGGATAATCATGAGGTTGAATGACCTAAGAGAAGCTTTGAACCAAGAGCTTCATCATCAGGACCCACAACCCTCTAGCATATCTCTATTTGTAGTAGCAAGAGCAATGTTACAAGACTCGGACTCGCCTCGGACTCGACAAGCCGATTTTTGACTCGGACTCAAAGCCCAAACTCAACAAAGACTCGACAAATAGGAAAAACCAAGAAATTCAAATATTTTTAAGGATTTCAAACTTGTTTCATGCACCCTTTAATAAATAAACCTTAAAGACACAATAACATCATCAAATAGAATTTACTATGATCCCATACACAAACATACGTTGATCACATAAGTATAAATGCAAATTTTAGCTGAAGGAAATAACACATTTAGATATATAAATATTGTCAAATTTATACAAAACTCATGGAATATGAAATCCATGGCATCAAAACAGATATCAAAACTAAAAATATAAGTCTACGGCTCAGAGGAGCTTGCATTACTCATCCCAACATCACGACAAGTCATGCACTACTGTCTAAGATAGGTCCTAGATGATGATGTAGCCATGATACTTGCTTGTGTCTCAATGATTGGTGTGTATATTCAAGTGAGGAATTTATTATTAAAATTTTATTGAAGCCTTCAAGACTGCATGTTTTGTTGTCAAGCTCATTAACAAATAGGCACAATTAAGTAAACAGATAAATGGTTATGTTCTAGTTTGACTTTATCTAGCATACTAATAGATAGGATTGTTCTATGTGTTTCCTATGTAGGGCATGGTGATACATTTTTTGCATTATGAAAATGGCATTTCTTGCCAACTATGACTTAACTTGTATTCAACAATACAATGACTCTAGCATGCCAACTCTGCCTATGGCCATCCTTGCATACTAAACAAGTTGTCTAATGTATGAAACAAGACAATCCTTGATTATGGCTTTGACTATGAAAGATGCATAGATTTGCAATAGGGGATATGTATTTTGTAGGTTTTATGATCATGATTCATCATTGGCCTATTACATGCTTAGACCTATAGTTTGATGGGGGTTTGGGGGAAACACCCCAATGGGGTCGAGGGGCAGTGCCCCTCGCAAGGGTTTGGGCGCACACCATTTTCATATTTTTTGTAAATCCTAGATGGGCATGTCATAAACCAAACAAGCATTGAAAGATTGTAAGTTTTTTTTAAAAAATTAATTAAAATGGCCGAGTCTAGGGGTTGAGACTCGTTGAGACCCGGAGAGTCTCGTGAGTTTGCCAGACTCAACGAGTATGACGAGTACTCAGCCCCCAAATCTGCCAGACTCGTTTACCCCTGCCTGGACCATGACTCGCCAAGTTTTTGCAGGTTCCTATGAGTCTTGTAACTATGAGCAAGAGTCATTGGCTAAGTTTGATTTTTGGAACTTTATACTTAGATTATAGGTTGACTTTGTACAAACTATATTGTAATTGAAATTTTTTCAATTGTAACCATCTAGTTAATACTTATGCACTATGAAGTATGTTTTGTGCAATGCAATGTAATCAGTGATATGAATATAAACAACAAAATCCTATTTTCTACAATTCATGGGTTAAAATGTTTGTTTTATTTTCTCTCTATATCTCTATGATACGGAAATTCCCTTAATTTTTTTTAAAATGTAGTTTTTGTCTCTTTTTATACAATATTTTACATTTTTTTTAAATCTCAATTTTTTCCCAATTTTCAAAAAATCTTATACTTTTGGTTTGCCAATTTTTTCCCCAAACGATTTTTGCTGCTATGCCTTAACCTTAAATCATTCCATCCTCTACTTAGCATCTGACACCATCATATTTCTTTAAACTTCACTTTTTCTTTCCTTTGCTTGTGCTAGCATGTCCTTTAGGATTTAGAGCTTGATAATTTTTATGAAAAACATCCTTTTGTATCATTAGTAGACCAAGACATACCAATACCTAAGGACTTGACTATTTGAGAAGAAAGATAACATGGTTGGCGTTGATGTGACAAGAATGACTTGCTATTTGGCTACGCATATGATTGATCTTTAAGTCTAGCAATTTATGGTACCAAAACTTTCAGACATTGTCTCCAGAGTTGGATGAATTTCTCTAGAACAAATGTTTGGCAGTTGACTTATAGTTAACAGTAATTCCCTAATTTATAGTTTATCAAGTTGTATTGGACTTTTGTTTTGGATACCTAGAATTTTCACGTGTTGCTTGATTATTGGATCAAATGAAATTAGAAAGTTACCAGGTCTATTGTTTTGTAACTATTAGATCTCTTAATAAGATTTTTTTGTTGTTTACTTTTCAAAATTCTATTATTAACGCTAGCCTACTTATGAGGACAATGATTTTCTTTCTGGGATTCTACTCAAATCCAATATAACATGATTTTATTAACTGAGATAAACAAAGCCAAAAGAAGATTACAATAATAGTTTTGTTCAACCTAAGCTGTAAAGAGTAAGTAATAAGACACAATACAAAAGGCATAAGCTTTGGATTTTCCTCTCTCAACAAAGAAAGTCCATGGAAGAAGAGATTAAGGGATAAACATCTATAACCATCATATCTAAAGAGAGGTATTAATTTTGAAAAGAGTTGTATGACCTGATCTCATACTGCATCATACATCTGAACATGACCTAGAAAACAGAGGCATGTTAGAATTACTTTCATTGATGTCAAAGGAAATGTTCAAGGAAAACTGATCATATTGTTGAAGCACATTGGAGATCAAAGGATACTATTCGATTAGTCTTTTTGATGGATGACTTTCCCTCAATGATGGCCGACCTTGTCTTGAGAAATTGCTGGGATCAATTAATTAACTACTATGATGGATGGCCGACCTTAGAAGAATATTTTATGAAGAACATGTTTGAAATCATCTACTGGCCGACCCTCATTTTGGTGCCCAATTAAAATCTAAAATAAATAAATTTTTGGGCCAACCCATGTCCAGTCCCCTTCCTTGTAAAATAATAAATAAAATAAATTATTATGGGCCAACTTCCTTATGTAAGTGCACTCCTATAAAAGGAAATGAAAAGGTATGTATAAGAAATAGAGTTGCATCTCTTTGAAAATGTCATGTCTTTTCAAGAAGTCGCCTCCTTCAAGCATTTATAAATAAAGTTTGTGTGAGATGAGGAGAAGATGTGTATGGAAGAATAAAAGAGATATATCATATAAACACATAGCAGATTTTGTGAAGAGGTTATAGCAGATCCATAGGAAGGTTATGAGAAGATCCAAAGGAAGTCTATGAGCAGACATATAAGCTGATTTGGAGCAAACCTAAGAGTGAATATAAAGCAGAATTAGAGCAGACCTTCAAGCTGATTTGGAGCAGATCTTGAAGGCAGATTTATATCAGATCCCGAAGGTGATCAATAGTAGATATAAGGCAGATTTTGAAGGAGTTTTATTTTCAAGAAAACTAAGATTTTGTTGTTCAAGAGGTCGGCGTCTCTCCATAGAAGAGACTGGTGTCTCTTACTAAGTTGGTGCTTAGTTGTGGAGATTGGTGTCTCTAGTGGGTTGGTGCCTACAAAGATAAAGCAGGGATTGGTGTCTACTGTAGATTGGTTCCTACAAAGTTTGTAAGAAGAATTTTATATAAGCAATATTTTGCCATGGTTTTCTCCCAAAAGGGTTTCCATGTAAATCTTGTGTTATTTATTGTTGATGTGGTGCAATTGATATTATTGTGTTTGTTAATTGAAAAGTAAAAGATTGGTTTATACTAATTCACACACCCTTTAATATAGACAAGATTGAGAGAATGCAAGTAATACAAATCAGGTTAGCATGTAACATGTTTTTCAAATTTTCTTGGAAACATTATATAGGAGTGTGGAATGATAATGGAAAACATTCATAACCAAGTTGCACAAATGATGTTCTTGGCAGAATAGAAGTTAAAAAAAATCACATTTCTATGAGGGAATATAAAACTTCCTAGCTTCCTTTCTCAAAGAAAATTGTATTTTCTTGTCTTAAGAAGAAAGCAATATCCTCTGTGTGTGTGCAGTTTACAAGTGGACAGGAATGTGGGTGTGTCTACATGTGTGTGTAAAATGTGAATTGTGATGAAATTTACAAAATGAAAGTCCAAATAATAAAACAGGTGAACAAAGATGAATCAAACTGACATGGCATGCTTTAAGAAATGTAGAACTACATCATCTATTATCTACTAATCTCTCAGAGATGGCTGATTAGAATTTTAGAATTGGTAAGAGAGAAACAAATTGATTTAAGAGACCAAATGGCCAGAATATGATCAAAGCGATTTGACTAGCCAATACTTACATGAAGTAAATTTGATTGAATTACTTATCAGATTTGCAAATATTTGCACCACTCGAGCCGAATCTCCCCGTATCACCTTAGGCATATTATCTTAGGAAAAAAGAAAAAATAACATACGATTAGAAACAATATGCCAGTCTCACAACACAAAGCTCATTTGTGTATCACAGTTCTGATCACATTATGAAGAAAGATGCAAATAATGGAATTTAAATCCTTAGTAGTCTTCATTCCTGTTTTGTATAAAACAAGTTCCCTGACCAAAGACAATGTGTGTTATCCTCACATTCTAAAATAGCATTATGTTTTGAGCACCTATGTATTCCAATTAAAATATCACTGCAATAAAGTAAAACTTGAAATCATGCATCGTTAAATTGTAGAAATGGTACATATGACACCGTACAAATCTCTCATCTAACAAATAAGCAATAGCAAAAAGGCCTTGAAAATTTGGTCCTTTTGTTAGAGAAAGTTTAAAATTTTAAACTAAAACAATGCACACAAATTAATGTTTTTTTAATAAGAGAACCATTTTCATATAAGTGACATTTTCAGTTTATCAAATTTATCTATCAAAGGGAATCCTTTGCACGGCCAAATTTATGGTACATTTTCTTATAAACAATATGCTGCGTGATTACTTGGGCATTATCCATGCAAACACAGGCTTGCAGCTTCCATCAAAAAACAAAGGCAAAGATCATTTATAGGCTAAGTTACCGGGTTCGGCCCTGGGGGGCCCAGGTTTGATCCGGGTTCGATCCGGGTTCGAAATTCGGGTCCGGTTCGCCCTAATTCGCCCAGGGTCCGGAAAAATGCTCTGTGGGTTCGAACCGGGTTCGGAACCCGGACTGTGGGTCCGACCAGGGTTCGAATTTTTCGAACCCGGTTCGAACCCGGGTAGAATTTCGCGCCCAGGCGGACTTCAAAGCATGAATTTGACTTTTTTTTATAATTTTTTAAGTCTTTGTTGACTTTTAAATATTTTTTAATTCTTTCCAACCCTAATATGTGCCTCTAAAACATGAAATAGGTAAAGTGATAGTCATTTACCAATTTGTGAATGAAAAAAAAGGATTTTTTGCCTCCATTGCTGAACTTTCTCTTTTGCTTGCACAAGCTTGAATAGACTTGAAGGTTGATTGTAGATTGTTCGAAGTTGGTTGTGCTGCTATTCCTAAGCACTTGCAAGTGCCTATTTGTTGCCAAGAAGATCATTGAGCAAGATTTCTTCAAAAGAGGTAGGTTTTTTGAAGTTTTTTGATTATTTTTTTTACATTTTTTTTAAACAAATGGACTTCAACTCTTTTGTTTTGTTTTTTAGTTTTAGTTTTGTTTTACTTTTCATTCCTCTAAATGTCTATAACACATGTTCAATTTTTTCATTTTTTGAAATTAATTAAGTCTGTTAGTTTCAAATTCAATCAATCAATACCAAAATTTCAATATGTTGTGCCTTAGGTATTCCATATTACAATGGCAACCGGTACCTCCTCAGGCTCAAGCCAATCTCGTTTCAAAACAAACCCAAACTCTCCCCTTTGGAAATATGTAGAAATGGTTCAACAACTTCCAGGTGGTGGAGGATATGTTTGGATTTGTAGTCATTGCCATGTTCAGTATTCGAGCTCATACAGTCGAGTGAAAGGGCACTTGTGTGGGATCTCTGAAACAGGCATAAAAAATTGTCCAGGTGAAGATGAGAAAGGCATTCCAGATAATATAGTGTTGAAATATATTGCTGAGCAAGAAAAGGCAGACCAAAGAGCAGCCAGTGGTAAAACAAGCCATCCTTTGAAGAAAGGATCTCGTTTCATGAAACCCCCTACACCGCCTTCTTATTTTCCACCTACAGGAAGCCATCCATTTATGGACATCCCTCAAGAGCAAACCACGCCCTCTTCAAATAAAAGATCTAAGGGACCGTTGGAAGCTTCATTTCAGAATGAGGCAAGAGAGATTGCTGATCAAGACATAGCAAGATGTGTCTATGCCAATGGATTGGCATTCAATGTTGTTCGTTCACCATATTGGCAAAAAATGGTGAAATCTATTAATGAGGCTCCAAAGGGGTATAAGGGCCCAGGTTTTGAGAAGGTTCGTTGCACCTTATTGGAGAAAGAGGTGAAACATGTAGCAGACTCTTTGAAGCCCATAAGGGATTCGTGGATCGAAACAGGGGTGACCATCGTTTCTGATGGATGGAAAGATGCAAAAAATCGCCCATTGATCAATGTTATTGCTGTGTCCCCTAAAGGGGCAATGTTTTTGAGAGCAGTGGATTGTGAAGGACAGGTGAAGGATGGTCCATTTATTGCTAACATCATTTGCCAAGCTATTGAAGAAGTGGGCCATAAAAATGTTGTGCAAGTTGTAACTGATAATGCCAAAAATTGTAGGGCTGCTGGGTTATTGGTTGAGGAGAAGTATCCACACATTTTTTGGACACCTTGTGCTGTCCACTCCCTTAATCTAATGCTACAAAAAATTGGATCCAAAATTGAATGGATCAAACAGGTGTATGCTGAGGGCGAAGACATTCAAATGTTTGTCACCAACCACCATATGACACAAGGAATATTTAGACAATTCTCAAAATTGGAGTTGTTGAAGGTAAGTTAATTCTCAATATTTTTAATTTTTTAATTTTTTGTTAATTTTAAATTTTGATTTTGTAAATTTAAATTATATTTTAGTTTTAATTTTGATTTTCAAACAGGTTGCCGAGACTCGTTTTGCCTCCAACACAATTGTGTTGAGACGCCTTATAAAGGTTCGTGAGGCACTCTCTGCAATGGTAATCAGCCCTAATTGGGCCATATGGAGGCAATCTACCAGTGAAAGGGCAAATAGGATCAAGCAAAGGATCCTAGATGATAGTTGGTGGGACCTTGTTGAGTATCTCGTCAGTTTCACTGAGCCCATATTGAGCATGATCCGTTACACTGACATGGATAGACCTTGTTTGGGTGAAGTATATGATGGTATCGACTCAATGATTGAGAAGATGAAAATCATCATCAATGCAAAAGAGGAAGATCCCGAAGAAAAGTTCTTCAAAGAGCTACAAGAAATCATTGTTGATAGATGGAACAAAATGACCACTCCGTTGCATCTTCTTGCTTTTGCATTGAGTCCCAAATATTATAGTCCAGAGATACTTTCTACTTCAACAAGAGTTGCTCCATATAGGGATGTTGAAGTGGGTCAAGGGTACAAGGCAGCAATTCGTAGACTCTTCACTGATCGTGACCAACGTGATCGAGTGAGGGCTGAGTTCATGGCTTTTGCATGCTCTGGTACTGTTGATCATAATCTTGATGCTGTTCGAGACAAGGTTAGGGTGGATGCTCATAGTTGGTGGTACTTCCATGGGCAAGAATACAGGCACCTCCAACCTATTGCAATAAAAATTTTATCCCAAGTAAGTTTTATATTTTGTAATTTTAATTTTAATTTTAAATTTATATTTATATTAAATTATTAATTAATATTTTTGTTTAGTTAAATCAACTTAAATTTTGTAACTCCTAACTATTTAATTTGGTCTTAATAGGTTGCTAGTTCATCTTCTTCTGAGAGGAATTGGAGCACATACTCCTTCATCCACTCAATAAAACGCAATAGGCTACATTCGAAAAAGGCAGAGGACTTGGTGTATGTGCATTCAAACTTGCGCCTCCTTACACACAAGCAAGTTTCCTACAAAGAAGGAGACACAAGGAGGTGGGATATTGAGCCAGAGCAGCTTGACTTGGATGCTTCCACAAGTCACTTAGCTGCACTTGATATTGATGATGACTATGAGCCTGAAGCAACCGCTGAGCATGAGAGTGGTAGTGTTAGTGCTAGTGGCAGTGCTTGTGCGAGTGCAACTAATGCTATTTGTGGTTCTACACATAATGTAGCATCTAATGATGATGATGATGCTGCTTTTTTTGATGACCCATATGACTCAGATTGATCAATGATCAATAATTATTAATTATTAATGGCTGATTGTAAACACTTTACATTTTTATGTTTGAACTTTGATGATTTGAGTATAAAATGGTGGTGTATTTTTCATTTTTGCTATGTTATTTAACTATTAATATGGTGGTGTATTCTGAACTTAATTACTGCTGCAAATCTGTATATATTTCTGATTTTTATATGTTTTTGTATTACCGAACCCAAAACGAACCCAAATCGAACCCAAATCAAAAAAAAAAAAATCCCGAACCGGCGAACCGGGTTCTCGAACCCGAACCCGAACCCAAAACCGAACCGGTAACTTAGTTTATAGGTTAAAATCTATTGGTTTGCAATTGTCCATGCAAAAATGGGGTATGCAGCTCTTAGAAATGATTAAAGGTAAAGATCATTCTTATAGATCAATCTGCTGGTTGGGCATTGTCCATGAAACATGAGGTATGCAACTTCTGTAAAAAGATAAAAGGTCAAGGTCATTTGCTAGGTTGTAGTCTAGCCAGCACATCTTTTAGGACTGTAAGACTCCCCTTCTGGGGAATTTAACTTTACCTTCATGTATATCGCTCAATATTTTTTACACCTTAGGTTTCAACCTCATGACCAAGATCAAAAAGAAACAGAGACTTGACAATTAGTGCACAGCAAGAGTACAACTATACACACAGACATCTCTGCATTGCTTAAAGCATCATTAGGTCCACACCCTATAGACCAGCAATTTGAAATACAATTACTAACTTTAGAAGAGATTTAGTAAGAAAACAATGCCAAGAGCAATGTTTTGGTTTACCATAGTGACTCGACGATTTCTAATGTCGGAAATTGTTAGCATAAAGATAAACATTGGATTGGTCTAAGAGATTGACAAGTTAGATTTTCTAGAGTTTTTGTCAACCATCTAATTAAGATCCTGATGCTTCCCCAACATGCCACAAAAACTTGGGTATGTCATCTTTCAAAATGGCTAGTGAGTTACTATTAAATATTAAAAGATACAAATAATAAGTTGAAGATAGCCAAACATACATCATCCTCAAGAGTGTGCCATGTACAAATAGCCTAGATTGATAAAAATTTATATTCCAGATTATCATCTTTCATACGCATCATTTTCTCAATGTTTATCATTTCTAGATCATTCTTAAACATTGCTTCCCTACATAACACATATAGGTTCTAGAACTTTAGAGTGTTGTTCCCTAGATATCTGCTAGGATACAGATCAATGGTATTAAAGAGGTTCATATGGTAGTGTATGACTCATTAAAGGAGGTTGAAGCAGCTAAAGCTTGACAGCCAATCAAAATAAAGTTTACAGGAGCTTTGTGAACAAAAGACACTCTCATTTAGGCAGTTCACTCAGGTCCTCAAACAAGTGGTTCACCACCTCAGTCCTCAAGCGAACCATTTGGAGATCGAGTGCCCCCTAAGTTTCAAGTAAATATAGATATTCCAGTGTTTGAGGGTAAAATCAATGTTAATGTTGTCGATAATTGGAATCAATCAGAATCACATTTTTCTATGAATGACTTCTATTATGAAGATGGTTATACTTTTGAAAGTTTCTTCACTCATCAACAAGTGGTGGAAAGCCCATAGTTTGTGGGAGAAAGGTCAAACAAAAGAACCTAAAATGACTTGGCAACAGTTTTTAGATGCTTTCAAGGATGAATATTGTCTTAAAGATATGTGTGATGATCACTATAGTTAGTCGCAACAGTTGCACGAAGGACGAGAGTACACAAAATCCTTGCATGAACTGTATGCAAAAAATAGGCCTATTTGAGTTAAAGCAATACATAGTTCTCAAATATTGTAGAAGCATATGTAATGTCCCCGATTTAGCCCTACGCTCTACAATTGGATTTAACCTATTTCCACAAACTCGTAGGCTAAGCAGAATGGGAACACTTACTATTTATAGTAAGTCATGATACTGCTCAGTTGGCATACAGATGTGATTTTGGCAAACTTACTATTTATAGCAATATGCTATTTTTGGTAAGTATATTTATAGCAGTATCACTCTAACAACAACTCAATCTTTTGCAATTCAATGGGGCCGATCAGCTTGGCTTTCTGTTGAGTTGAAGTGAACTTACTATTTTTGGCAATGTCTACTTTTAGTATGTCTAATCTTGGCAGTATCATCATCTGCAGTTCAGCTTAGGTCATCATGCTATTTGTGGTAATCCATCAGTTTCAGTATTGGCTTTGGTTTTGGTTATCTCCTTGGACTAAGTATTATACTCAGTTAATTTCATGTTTTTAAGTTGTACCCTGCCTAGGAGTGATAACTTCATGTTGTTTTAAAGAGGGCACATTAAGGGGTCATGTTGAGCATTTAATGATTTATTAAAATGCTTTATTGTTGCAAATAGAAATGGACGCCTAAAGGGAAGGGAAATAATGTTTTATTATTTCACAATAAAGTGAATGGTTGAAAGTGGCGTCCCTTGGGAAGTTGAAGTGATTCAACTTCTTGGAATTCAAAGTGTTTCATTTGCCCATTGAAACTTATATATTGTTGCATTGTGGAGAGCTGATTATGTTATGTTTTGGAAAGTAAAGTTATGCTGCTGATTTGAAATCCAAAATCTGGCTAAGGGAAAGCTTAGCAATTCTATTCCACTCTTCGGACCTGAAACTATGGTTCCCTAGATGATGGATTGAGAGTGTGCTTCATTCAAAAGTACATATTGAGCTTCAGTGTTGGAGAAATTGATGTTATTTCCAGAATTTGTTTTTGCTGGTCCTTTCATGGCTGCAGGACATTTCTATTTACAGCTTGGAGAGTGATTTTATTTTGGTGATGGGTATTTGACCAGAGGAATTCTATGCTTGGGGTGACCCTTCCTACCAGTTTGCAGATTTTAGTTTGGAGCCTTTGATTTTATATGTCAAAATCGCCCTTCAAGGAGGGTCGTACATTTCAATTTGCATTGGGAATTGTGCCATAAATAATAGTTGGTGTTTTGAGGTTGTTTCTTCATCTCAATAGGAGCGTCTATCTTCTAGTTGATCAATGCACTTGGAATCATGCAATTCGGAGGTAATTCGGTTGAGTTATGAGCATTTGATAATTTTCTATAGTTGCTGATTTGACATTTCCAGAATTACAATTTGCTGAAACAGAATTAAATCATTTACTGTTTCCATCTTTCTTCTTATTTTCTCATTATGTTCTGACATGGAAACAATGAATAACATGGTGCTTTGAAAAATGGTGAAAAATAGTGTAATTTGCAACTCTCTTCTTTGTACAAACTATTAACAGTAGTACTGTTTCAGTTTTAGCATTTGCTACATTATTTAATTAACTTCACATTAAGCACCCCTGGATGGTATACCACCAGTGAGGATAAACTGATTTGTAATCTCTTACATACCCACTTTCAAGTGGTGAATTCCCACTCCTCAGTGGATGCCTGCCGCAGCAAAAGAAGTAATTAATTTTGTAATCTTTTCCCCCCACTATTTGGTGGTAGCATGGAAAGTTCTTTGGCTGGTTATCCGCCTTTGTTTCATTGCAATTCAGCAGTAGTACTCCACCATATGTTAGCACCTCGCCTGTCAAAGGATCTTGAGTGCACATTCTTGGTGTCGAGTTTAATCTCTCTTTTTCATTGTAATCTTGTACTCTTTGATTCAGTAGATCCTAGGGATCCTCTGACCATATGCCTGCCCCTCCTCCTTAAGTGGTTTTAGGGTGCATTCTTGGTTAGAGTTCTTTCATGCATGTTTTGAGTTATGCTAACCTTAATGGGTGCTTGGTTACATTGTAAATGTTGATTTAAAAATCAAAAAAATTGAGAGAGTATATTTCAGCATATGTCCATTCATTTAGTCCAAGCTAAAGCTAGAAACATAACAAAGCATCTACTTGAATACAAAGTGCCATGATAAAAAAGGATTGTTCATCCAAGTAAAAACAAAGAATTCAGACGTGTCAAGCTCTATAAAGAAATGATAGACACAAAGCCACACGTTATAGTTCCATTGCCATCCAAGACTAATAAATGGTGCAAGAAACATAAAAAAGCATCCACTTGAGTGCAAAGTGCCATGATAAAAAAGGATTGTTAATCCAAGTAAAAACAAAGAATTCAAATGTCAAGCTCTAGAAAGAAATGATTGACACAAAGCCACAAGTTATAGTTCCATTGCAATAGTTACACCAATAGCATAGTTGGAAGCAAAATGCCTATACCATTCACACATGAAGGTGCAAGGGAAGCCTTTGAATTTTTTTATTGATGGTCATAGCATGAAGAACAACCATGAAGAGACTATATTTTCCAATCAAGCCTCATTCCCAATCATACAAACTGTGATGGTTCAATTCTTGCTACAATAAAGGTACACAAGTCACATATCAATGTTTCTTATCATATTTCACACATCCCTTTAGAGATGAATAACCTATGATAAAGTGCCAAGTAATGTTTGGGATGCTATCCTTGGGAATTCACAGAATTCACAAATGTAGTCAATAGAGTGTATACATGGCCAATCCATACACTATCATCATATCAGGGTGTTATTCCACCAATTTCTTTAAAAAAAGAAAACTCTTAGAAGGGAAACAGTAATTTTTTCATGCTTAAAAAGCTGATTAACCACATGGTAGGAACAAATGAGAATAAGCCAGTTATGTTGAGCTTCTGCATGTATTTTACCTTCAAAAATGGGAATATCCAAATTAACTTGTACTTTGTATGGTGTTTGGCCTCAAAATGGCCTATTGTTTGACAAAGTTAAAGGATAGAAAGGAGATTGAACATGCCATAGAAGTTGCGCGAAGTTGTCAACAATCCTAACTCTTACCATGCATAATATTTTATAAACCATCCTTTCTGTAAAACATTCAATAACCCTTGTGAAACATTTTTTTAAGTTGGCAACTTTGGTGTAGATTTGTCTATCATTTATTTAGATTGTGAATGAAGGTAAGATGGAGGGCTACAACTTGAAAGTTTTGAAACCAAGTTTCCTATAATTAGACCTAGTGTGAGTGGGCATTCAAAAAAGTAAAGAAGGATTTAGATGAGAAACTCCAATACCAATAGGATGTGATACAAAGAGAGAGTGATTTGTAACCATTGATTTGGGGCCCAAGATAGCCCAAGGGGCAATGCACTTAAACAAATCTAAATGTGATCTGAAGGAAGTGAATGTAAGAGTGATAGAGTGCAAGTGTTAATTAGCGTTACTAAACAAGAGATTCAAGAACAAGAAGACAATATGCCAAAAGTGTAAATTGCATGATTGTATCATGTAAAAATTTTGTACAAGATTTGAGAGGTTGGATATATGCCAGAAGATGTCTATCATGCCAGCATCTCACTAACTTCTTAAAGAATAGTCTATATTACATTAATGTACAAAAATGGAAGATGAATGCTATGGCAATTACAAGAAATGCAACTACTAGTCTTTGATTGATCCATAACCACTTTTTGTTATTTTCTGAAAATGCTGCAAAAGAACTGCATGGAATAGGGTTGGCATTGTTGGAGTTTCCTGGCATAAACTAAGAGGATTTAGAGATTAGCAATATAACCACATTTTCTAGGGAAGGTCAAAAAGCTAGTAGTAAAGTCAGCATATGGTGCAAAGTGTTATCTCTAAGATTTTTCAAGGAAAATCATTTAGAGGTTGTATGCAAAACCTAAGTCCCTCTGTCACAAAGGATTAACAATCCGTGAAAAATGAACAATAATGACATTTAGATATTTTTATACATATTTACACTAAAGAAAGATTGAAGCATATTGCAACTACAAACGAGGTTTAATTCAAAAGAAATCAACACTTCAATGGAATAATGATAGATTTCCTCTTATGTTATTGAGTTTGTATATGATGAAATGTCATCCAAAATAGCATAAAGTGTCATGGATGAACATGCTCTTTAAAGAAACCAACAATTTGGCAAAAGTAACATATAGAATCTAAAAGACCTAGGTGAAAGAAACAAATCCTTAAAGACCTAAAAACCTTCAAGGTACTCTCAATTATTTGCGAAATCATCTTTTTTACAAGATAGAAACCTCCCAAAATCCTAGCCTTCATTGTTAGCAGTCCAAAGATATTTACAAATGAGGAATTCTCTTTGCTTTATCCTTTTGCAAACTCACAAGATAGTTATGAGGAATAACTAACTCATAACTACCTTTACAACTAGCATAAAAGTAACCTAAAGTGACCTAAATTTTACTTAAGTGGTTTCTTAAAACATGAGAGTTGTGGCAAGGTCCATCCATTGTAAACATAACAAAAATTGTACTTCACACCTCATCAAGTTCCACGATAGCTCTTCACTTGTTGATGGCCTTTTCCATGGAGGCCAATTCAAGCAATTTGAATTCCTTGGAGTGAAATATTTTTAAAGGATATGCTGGCGACATGAATCTTTTCATTCTCAAGTCTTCAACTTGTACTTGCAAGGTGACTACAATGGAGAAGAGATAATTTTCCTCTTTTACAAACAATTTGTTTGTAATGGAATTAGGCACTAGAGACACAAATCGCTTCATGTGATTGTAAATCTGAAGCAAAAGAGATTCTTTGTTTGAATCTAGGGGGTGGGGAGAAGGATGGAGGAATATCACCTACATTGTTCTCAAGAATGGTAGTACCAAAAACTTGTAAGTTCAAAGTAACATCACTGAGGATTTGATGACCTCCAATGGGGAGGGCAAGAAGTTGAACTACCCTCTCAAAAACCTCATTGTGATGCTCAAAGGTGAAAACCCATTCTAGTGGCTTGGAGGCTGACTCCTAATAGAACTTCATCAAAGGTGTGATTCAGTGATCCACGATTCTTCTTAACACATTATGCATACAGCACTATAACCCCAAGATGTTGAGAAAATCCTAGTGCATAGATGCCATTATTCTCATACCTTCATGCACTGATGTGTTGTATTCGACATGGATAGAGTGTTTCTTGAGCATGTTGAAAACTATTTGAATTTGAAATCTATCCTTTGAAGGATAATCCATAGGCTGTCCATTTGCTTATCTATGTAAACTGACCATGTTGCTCTTCAAATTCAAGAGGCATCTCAACAATGATGGATGTTTGAATGTTTACCTATGATGTGCAAACTCAATCTATATCAAAACTTTGTTTTTGGCTTTGAGACAAGTCACTTCTTCCAGCAATTGCTGGAAAACAGTGTTGCCAAATTCAACTGCTTTCCCCACTATCTCTATAATATCATGCTCATCAATTTGAGCGAAAGTGTGGTAGTGGAGTTTGAAAATATTCAATTCATGCTTCCTTGAGATTCACCTCATCCTTGGAATAGCAATTTGAAGTACCATTTGATCAATGGATGCATCAAATCTAATTCGGCTTATCAGAATGCCTTCAAGGATTCTCAACTAAAATGCATTGCATTGGTTATGTTTTGAGTGAGTTTAGGGGACCTCTTTCTACTTTACAAGCCACTCACAAGAATCCCTGATTCATGGACAAGATAATTTCCTCATGAAACTCAAGACAAGAACTGGAAATATTTCTATTTTTGGATTTGGAAAATCCATTTCTCTCCACATTGATTTTATCTTGCTAAGTCTTTTAGGGTCCCTGAATGTATGGTTTGTGATTATTTATCGTAGGTAAGGTTTCAAGTCTTCAACTGAAATCTATGGACCATCTTTGTAGAAAATAATCTGAGCTAATGTTCAAAATTTAAATTTTACACTTCAACCACAATATTTTAAACTAAAGAAACTAGACAATCCTTTCCTTGATCTAGTGCAACTTTAAGAAACAAGTTACCAAGCAAGCTAAAGGAGAAGGAAATAGAAGAATAAAGACAATTATTAAATGAATTCTGGTTAAGGAAAAAATTATAGAAAGGCTTTTTACAAATTAATTTTGGTGTGGTACAGCACTAGAGAATTTGGATTAAACTTCAAAAAATGGAATAATTAAAATACTGATTATAATAATCATAGTCATACTTAACAGTTTCCATCCAAATCTAGAAAGGATTGAGGATATGATGTTGATCCATTGATAGTGATATACCAATCATTCAGCCAAAAACTAGGAAAGGAAGAAAATGGTAAAAAATGTGGAAACCTGAAAGACTGCTCAAAGATACCACAACTGTTAACTTACCATCCAGGTCTAGAACAAGTTCAGTGTTATGATCAACACATTGCACAAAAAACATGTCGACAAGTCCTTCAAGCTCACGTCCAAGGTCAAATTCTGCCTCCTCTAGTATTAGCTTGCCTGATTCAACCTGAATGCATTATGTACATTGCATGTGAGAATGAAATGAAACGTTGAATCCTCTTTCTTGAGATCTCACTTTTGACCATAAATATTCATTTGAAAACTTCTAAAGACAACATTGCATAAAATATAAAGTTTTCAAAGAAAAAAGAATCATATCAAAGATGCATCCATGGAATTTAAGAAAACACTGAAAGATCTTTGGAGGATACTGTGGGATACTCTTATGCCAGACAACAAAGTATGGCTCAGTTATCAAGGGTTAGACAGAAGAACAAGAAGGCCTATTTCAATATGTGTATTCAAATTTATTTCATATACAGTTTTCCTGCTCAAAAAGATGAACATTTTAAGGAAAACACATCTAATTAAAGTAAAAATTTCAATCAACTTATCCTCAATTTTTGAAAATATCAAAGATCTACAACCTATGTAAGGATGTTCAACAACAAATGGACACAAAATTACTGTTTAGATGTTTTTATGGTACTCTCTAGTTATCAAAATATATGGTTAAGATAGTTTAGCAGATTTTCCTTCTGTTTTTTAACAAATCATCAGTAGTGAAATAAAGGGAATAAATATCAATGGAGTACAACATTTACAAATAATGCTTTAAGAAGAAATAATCTGGTGCTAGTGTCATCTCAATCAGACAACCAATTTTCATGGTCTTCCAGCCTAGAATATTATGAAACAACTCGCCAAAAGGGAAATTGTCAAAGAAGAAAAATCTTAACCCTTCAAAAGTCTGGTCCATCAAAGTTTCAACAAAAAGAAAAAATGCAGTAAGTTAATGAGGGTATGGAAGAAGCTTTTCAATCTGTCTCTAGGCTACCTATGTTAATGCTAGTGAACTTAGGGTTAGGAATAGGGTCAGAATAATGAGGCTTTACTATTTTTTTGTTAAAATCTCAAAACTCTGCTTAGTGAGTCACCTAAACAGCACTTAAGATACAGTTAGATTTCAATACTTATAACTTTGTTCTGCAAGTCTCTTAAACCAAAACTTGCTAATTGAATAACAACTGACAAGCCCATGTGAAACCCAATTGCATTAGGAAAATGTGACTTTGAGTAATTGAACTTTTAAAGGTTATCTTTTCACTCATTTTCGGATTTTTTTGAGTCCTTTGAAGAACAAGTTCTACCCAACATGAAATTTGATTTGCAGCTAGAGTTAGTGTTTTAGAAGTGATTTATCCAATTTCATTAATGAACATTCCTCAAAAATGTTATCTAAGCAAAATGTTAGAATATTGTCATTGATGTCAAGTCATATGGACGAGATTGTTGGAAATATTATAGTTTTCATTGGTGTCAAGATGGAATGTCATACTATTCTCATTGATGTCAAAGCGAATGAAGGAGATTGTTGGATCATGTTGCTGAAGAAAGTTAAAGGCATATGGATAAGATTGTTGGCAAGCATATTGTCATTGATGTCAAAGAAAAAATGAGACATTAAAAGAAAGAAGTGATTATTTATTGTGTTTAGGCTGCGAATATATTAGAGGAGTAACTTCATTAATAAATAAAGTGAATTAATTACTATGGAACGATTAATTAATAAGGAGCAGCACTTGGTATTGAAACAGCAGTGAGTCATTGTGAAAGGGCAGCAATCCAAGTGAAGGGGCATATAAAGGATTAATAATTAGTTCTAAAAGGCAGAGGTTGATGTTTATGATAAGGCGGAATTATTAACAAAGGTTATGTCTTTTCAAAAAGACATCTCTTTTCAAAGAGATGTCTCTCTTTATGTAGAGACATAAGGATATAAAAGGAAATAAGAAATGGGTGGAGATGTGAGTCAAAATGTGAGATGTGAAAAGATTAAATAAGAAGAGTAGAGAAGAGAAATGTGTGAAGGATAAAAACTATATTATTGTGGATATGTGTGAAAAGGCAGTGATTATTATTTAAGAGAAGTAATGACTATTTGAAGGGTCATTATCTTTGAAAGGATGCATCTCTTCATAGAAATATGAACATATAAAAGGGAATAAGAAATGTGTCAGAAGTGTGGAATAAATGTAATATCATACAAGCAGATTTTGTGAAGAAAGGAAGTGTGTGAGACACAAAGATATATCATTCAAGAACAAGAAGATTTAAGAAGAAGAATATATGCAGATTTATGTATGAAGATTTAAGAAAGAGAATATATACAGATTTTGTGTATGAATGTATAAGAAAGAGAATATATGCAGATTTGTGTGTGAAGATTTTGAGGAGGAGAATATAAAAGGAGATCATTTAAGGCTATTTGGAAAGAAGAAGAAATATAATTCAAGAACAAGAAGATTTTAGAAAAAAAATATATGCAGATTTATGTATGAAGATTTAAGAGAGTATATGCAGATTTGTGTGTGAAGATTTTGAGGAGGAGAATATAAAACAAGATCATTTAAGGCTATTTGTAAAGAATATTTATTCTCAAGAAGACAAGATTTTATTGAAGAGGTCAGTGCCTCATATTGGAGAGGTTGGTGCCTCATATCAAAGAGATTGGTGTCTCCTACTGAGTTGGTGCTCAGTTGTGGGGATTGGTGTCTCCAGTGGGTTGGTGTTGATAAATTGTATAAGAGGGGATTGGTGTCTCCTATAGGTTGGTGCCTACAAAGATAGTAAGAGATTTTAATATCAAGCAATATTTCGCAATGGTTTTCTCCCATAAGGGTTTCCATAAATTATGTGTTCTTGTGTTGCATAATTGTTAGATCTTATGTGAACGATATTGTGCAATCAACATTATTGTGGTTGTTAAGAGTAAAAAATGAAGAATTGTCTTACACTAATTCACCCTCCACCCCCTTCTCAGTATAAGTGTGTGCTCATCAATCAGTATCAAAGCAGGTTCCTTTGGAGATAGTTTAACCACTTGAAGGTAGATCTAAAAGAGCACACATTGCAAGAAGAAAAAGAAATAAGGGAAAAGGTAATACCAAGTAAAGCAGTGTGTACCTTTTCATACCTAGGACTAATGTAATCAACAAGTGCATTGACAATCACTATCACCATATCCCACCAATTTGGTGATTTAACAAGGTTGAAAGGAAGCCCATTGCTATAAATGCAACAAGCAATGCTCTCATCTACAACCACTCTTGCCCTATTCTTGAAATCCTTTTCCAATGGGCCTCTTTTATGAGAAAGAAATGGGATATTCTATTCTCAAAAAGATGATAGTAGCATGAAAAGATGCGGGCCAAGCAGTTGTGTTCCACTATGATATTCCTATGATCCTTTCTTGGAAAGAGGATAAACTCTTTCCTTTGCTTCGTTATATACCATGTTGGCTTCCTCTTATTCTTTGATATATCCCATTATTTGTTGCATTGGCAACCCTTTTTTATTTGGCCTTAGACAAACTTTTATCCACAAACTAGTAATAGTGCATAGGTGAGCTTTCACTCAACTAGATGAGCTCGTATACTTATTCCCACATTGGCTACAATACCAACAATAAACTCCACCACCAAGAAGTTGTTCAATCATGGATGTTGGCAAAGAGGTGATATTGTGTCAAATTTAAATGATCTCTTTACATGTGGATCAATTGAACTAAAAATACCAATCATTTTGTACAAATATAACAAAAAAATTACAAATTTACAACCCTTCAACTTAATAAAAAAATTGGCATTACAACCCCTATATTAGGTATAAGAAATTCAAAACCTAAAAACTTGAAGAAAAAATGGAAATGCTTGAAATAATTATAAACTTCACTTTTAATAGATAAATATTTCCTGTGTAACTATTTCTTTCCTATAGCCTTCACCTTTGAAGAAAAATGTGATAATCTTCAAAAATCAACAATGACAACTTAGAGGCAAAAATGTTTTTTTACTCAGTTGTGTTTGTGAATGGGGCAAAAGAAAATAAGAGACCTCACTTTAGGGTCAAACTAAATGCTGAGGCACTTTTTTGTTTTTAAAAATGTCAAAAAAAGTTTTTTCTTTTGTTTTTCCTATGTGAGTGACCACAAGTACACCGAGTTTTTCCCAAGTCCAGTTTGTGCTTGCCCAAGATCTGCCTCTGGCACCCCAAAAATGTGAACCCTAGGCCGTCCCAACCCCAAATCAAACCCATACAAATACCATGGGGGGGAGGGGGATTCTGCCAAACCCTACAACACAGATTTTCGCTCATAGGCTTGCCCTCAATACATTATCTCAGCAATATTTGTTGAAGGAATTCAAATAGAAGTTATTCTCATTAATCCTTTTGTTTTATTTGGTATTTCCTCTCTTTATGATAACCTTTGATTTGAATGACATGAACAAGAGGTATCTCTTCCATCAAATTCACCCAAGACTTGCACTAAGCTTCATGACTATAAAGAACTCAATGCATTGACTGGTATTTTACCTAATTTCAACACTTTATCATGCCTCATGGGATTTGAATATGGTGCTCCATTGTGAAAGCTCCAATACTTTTACCACTTGACAACCAGATCCAAATATTTGTCTCCATTTCAATTTATTTGAGAGGTATTCTTAAGCATTTCTTTATATTTTTTTTTCAAATTCTTTAAACTTGTACTAATATTTCTCAAAAGATTAAAAAAGTTTAACATTGTTAATCCAGAACATGAATATGTACTCAAAACCTGATTTGCACAGTAGATACTATAGGACAGGTAAAAGAAAGAAGTAGCATTAATGTCCACAAATGATCGAAGTCAGTATGTGGGAGGGGAATACTTTTCCAGTTTTTTCATAGTTGATCTTACACAAATAAAAGAGAAAAAATCTGCAAACAAAGAAAATAGAATTGATTATGATTTATTATAAGAATATGTTCATCTGAAAGGTTAAACCATCACAATTGAAGTGATTGGCACAGACCTGGCGGTTGAGTAAACAACAGTTTATGTGCGCATTTATTTGTGATATAAAGATATTGCATATTATGAATTTCAAATCAAAATTATAGTTCTTGGTTTAAAAATCCTATGGTTTATTTAAGGAAAAGACATGTAATAATTCTCTGAGAGCCACCCAAGATGAAACCATTAATTTGTACATTTTCTCCAGCATATGCATCTTGAAGTTGAAGCATATTTGTCAAAACAAAATTTTAATGTCAAGATAATTTCAACATATATACTCTATGAATTTGCAGTGGTCTTGATTAGAAATATATATACAACAGTAAATGTCCTTTCCATTTTTTCCTTTGATTATATTGGAGAGAAATTAGCCAAAACAAAAAACACTGATATTTATACCTTGCTCAGGTCTAAGATATTGTTCAGTAATCGTAGCAAAGCTGTAGAGCAACGGCGAATCTGTGAAATCATAGATATTTGCTCAGTAGTGAGGTACTCATCACAAAGCAAGATGTCCAAAAGCCCAATTACTGCTGCCATTGGTGTTCGGAGTTCATGACTGTAATAGCGTAAAAGAAGCAATTATAAAACCTTCATGAACAACCATTTTTCTCAAATAAATTGATGGTTTAAGGAATCATTTGATTAAATTCTTTATGAAGACAACAGAAGCACACCAACGAAAGCTGCAAACTCAAGGTTTTAAAGAAATACCAGAAAATCGTCAACCTACAAGCCAAATACATGTTAATGATAAATTCCTACAGCAATAGAGACCAATCTGGATGCATCTTTCTCCTCAGGAATCTGATTGTTTTTCACAAAAGAAAAAAAAAATCCACTAGCCATTGTGAAGCTACACCTGCTCTAAACTGACCCAGGCAAAGTAGAAATGTGATTACTTGAGTTATTCCTTTTAGGGGTATAACTTTAATCTTGGTGAAGCAGCAGAACCAAGTTTTGTGATTGAATGGAGGAATTTAGTTTTGCTTAGTTATATCAATAACACCAGCTGAGATAAGCCAAGAAATTATAGCAAACATTTCCTGAATGTGTGAGGGTGCAAAAGACAATACCTCATCTGTTCAGTGGCTTCAACAAGGCCATTTTCACATGTTATGACTGTTTTCATGAACTGGAGATTTTTATACTGGAAAGCGGCTCTGAATTAGATCTAGCAAGTCGAAATTTGGTAGCATAGAAAATGAATTTTCACAACCAAACCAGAAAAGAAATATAAAATACCAGAAATAGGAATACGCATCTGACACTCTATTTATATAGCATAGCACATAGAAAAGAGATTCTTAAGAATAGACAAAAATACGTAGGAAAGATATTACAAAGGTATGTTAGTTGAACAATAGCCAGCAACCATCTCTTCAATCAGATACGAGCAGTAAACCTCAACTAACTAACAAAAAATCACTATGGTTGTGCAAAATAAAAATACATAGTCAAGATACAAAACACATATATGCTCTAATCATTACGTCTCAAGTAAATCACAATTACTGACACTCATGCTAAGAGCATAACATAAGCAAGAACATCCTGTCTTATGCTAGAGTTAATTTGTAAATCATACCTCCTCACCTATGTCAGCTTGAAGAGAGGTAGGAGAAGCCGTGGTAGTAACTCCCTCTAAAGCCAATTTTAATTATTATCACACCATTAGTATTATAGATAGTCATGCAAAAATCTTATGCCCAACAAAGGTCTCTCAAATATATTCTTACATGAACTATATCCAAACATTTGGTCCATTGGTATTACAACAATGTTGAAGCTTGGCCCCACTCGGGCTTTCGTAATTACCAAAATTGTTTTCATCAATTCTTCCTTCTCCCAAACTCATACCAGAATCATCTTTAATATGATACTCTTCCCAAAAATATTTCTTCACACTTTCTAAAGATTGAAAACCAAAAGAAATAATAGCATGCTCGGTGTTAATGATAAGGCCTAATTTATGACTTTGATGATTGTTGAGCTACTAAGATCCTTCACAACATCCCCTAGTAGGTTCTCAATGTCCAAATTATCCCAAACATCCAGTTTCCTATCCTTCTACTTCTTGTTCTCAACATGCAAGGTCTTCTTGGCATCCAACTACCCATCTTCTTAGCTTCCAAGTTCCAACATTCTACTTGAGCTTCGTGTTGAAGTTGCTCTCAAGGTCCACATTCCTTTTAGCATCTAGGTTGCTCCTATAGTCGATGCTGTCCATATTGTCCAACATGGTTCATGTATGCAACTGTAATGTCCCGTGTGTGAAGAGCTAAACCCTAGCGGATGTCCTAACCCATCGTGCTAGCGGGTGTGTACCTGATAACCAGATGGTGGGTCTCCACAACCACATTTCCACTATGCTTGTGGATTCTATGCCTTCACCTCCAAGGCTGGTGGGATGCAAACCTCACCCTTAACACCCTGGGTAGCCACCCTCACTACTAGGTCGATCTTTTGGTGTAATGGTTGGGCCTTTGTGGAATCAAAGTGTAATGTCCCTATTTTCCATTCCGCCTAATAAATAATAATTAATTTAATTATTTAATGTTACCTTGGAAAAAAGTGCAATTATAAGGTAATATTAAATAATTATATTAATGAGGATTTAATAAAGTCACTTTAATAATAAAGTGATGTTTGGTTATGGCGGGAAAACCTAAAAGGCATTATCAAAAGGGTTTGAGGGCTCATTTGCTCATTATGCAAATTTTTATTATTTTATTGGAGATTGTGAGAGCTTAGCTTTCTCGAACGAGAGGACGAAAACCCTCAAGTTCAAGTACATGGATTTGGACAAAAACCTAGATCCTTTCAAGTTCTAAAGATTGGACAGAAACCAAGTTCTTCAGTAGGCAAATTCACACCAGGGTTTGTGCAAAGCTTCAATGAGCAGTTGATCAATTATCGATTGTGAAATTTGTGTCTTCTCTTAAGACAAATTTCTGAATATTAGGATTTGAAGACTTACTTTCAAAATAATCAGAATTTGAGGTTGATATCAAAATATGGCACAAGCATTTATTATTTTATGGAGGTGGTTGCCTGTCTAGTAATTTTCGCCATTTTCCTAAGTGCTAAACACAGCCTATAGAAGGAAATGCCATTCAATATTTGACCTGTATTGGAGTCGACGTGAGGGTTTGTGTCAACCAACATGTGAAAGAAGAGTCGAACCATTATAGTGCCACTTTTATTTTGTTTGCTGCTACGTATTTTATCCTAGCTGACAAATTTATATAAAGACAAAATAATTATTAGAGCAGATACAGACAAACTGCAGATACAAACAAAATATGGCAAGATCAAGCTTTACAAGGAGACAACTCAAATCAAATATTATTGTGTGGCTTTAAGTGTTAGTTTTTAATGATCAGATAAATAAAACTGAAAGCAATTAGAATATGCAGCACTTAAGACAATAAACACAGCAAGATACCCTGGGAAAACCCTCCAACTTGAGGGAGAAAAACCCAACCAATATGTCTCTTATATATTGATATATTAAGAGCAGAAATCTGCTTACAACTCAGGCATAACTCAATGCCGATTTTAAGACAATGAATATTCGCACCTCTCCTAGATGCAGATACAAATGAATATGTTTCTCCTTTATATCGAACTGTTGCTATAGGATGATGATCTGCTGCTGTGAATGAACTTCTTCTAGGTATGCGAATTATGATGAACTTGATTATCAAATGAATGATCATCACATGTATAAATATGCAAGGGAGATAAGGTTTGCGTCTCTTCATGGAAAGAAGTCAGCCCCAATAGAAAAGACGTGTCTCTTAATATTATTATGTCGGCCTCCATAAAATCGTGATTCTTCACAAAGTCGGCACCATACAATAATTAAATATTAATTATTAAATAATATTAATATAAATCATTTGATTTATTCTTCAAGCGAATCTTCTTTTCATTAATCAACTTTAAGATAAATTAAATAGCCAAAGGCTATTTTAAATTTATCTCCTCAATATCGAGCTTGGAAGTAGTCATCCAGACATTGATCTGCATCAACACTCCCTCTCAATTAGGTGTTGTACCCCAAATTAAAAATTTTGCTACATTTAGGCATTTTGAAGAAATGAGTCCAAATACTATTAAATCTGTCAAAATTGGGGTTTGTATGTCTTGCATGGGGGTCAAAACCTTGAAATTTTCAAAATCTGACAATCTAGGTTAGCTTAGAGCGACCAAATCAACAATACCCAAATTTCAGTTTTTCAACCCTAAATCTTAGGAAAATTTCTATTTTTAGCAATTTTCTAAAAATATAAACTTTTTTCTGGGTTTTTACGGGTTTCTTTCGAAATGTTAAAATACTTCTTCATCAGGCTGGTGTAGTCAGAATCACGAAAAGATCAGTTTTTGGGTCTATTTTTCTTTTCTAGAAGCTTCTTCTGGAGAATCAAGGCTATCAATGGAGGTCAGTCGGCTGCAAGGTGTCGGAATTAGATGTTCAAGCGTCAAACAGAAGTTGTCAACGATGAATGTGCATGAAAAACGAAGAAAGGAGAAAAGAAGCTGAAACTTTTGAAAAATGCAAAAATTTGTCAAACTCCGGTAAATCCAAGTGCCTCCAGTCAAGAAAGGGGCCCATACTCCCATGCCTTCGAAATTTTTTGTATCCAACAGTCGAGATCAAGGCAAACAAGTCAAACGAGTAAAGAAATTTGAAAACCTAAGAATTTTTTTTTAGGTCTGCCAGCCATGGGTGCCCTTGAAGAGAATAAGCACCCAATTTTGCAAGGAGCCAGATGATGGAATCAAAGTCGGAGCTCCCAAACAATGTTGTTCAGATTCATCCCAGCTCCGCAAAAAGTCCGACAGTATAGTCATCTGATCATGCAATCATCCGGAATCCAAGATTGAACAAAGGAGTTTCAAGCTGGAGACAAAATGCAACTTTGAAGGTAAAAAAATAGATAAATTGGCTAAGTCTGATGAACATGGGCGCCCCTGCAGAAGAAGGGCGCCCAAGATTTTAAGAGGTTTAATGATGAAATTTGTAGAAGATGCCTCTAACGTAGCTCCGTCAGACTTGATCAAGTTGTCCAATGCAATCATCAGCACGTCCGTCAGAGCAAGCAGTCATCAGATGCCGCAGGCTGAACAGGAGGGAAAAGTGAATGAAACGACAGAAGTCAAAAGCAACAGTGAAAAACTCAAAATAAAAACTAACTCTGGAGAAAATGAGCGCCTAGGGTTTAGAGGTGCCAAATGTCAGTTTTCGGAGATGAAGTGTCCAGTAGGCCCCTACCAGAATCTTCTAAGCTATCCAGCGAATTTGACAGCCAATCAATCTAACAAGTACAACGCCTGATATCATGAATTCATCTGAAGGTCAGAAGACTAGCATAAATTCGAAGATCATAAAAATGGCTAACACTGGAGAAAGTGGGCGCCCCTAGAGGAGAGAGGCACTTGACTTTTTGAAGGGTCAAACGAAGTTTTCATCAGAAGTCTCCTCCAAACAAACTTTGTCAGATTTGATCAGGCTCCGTGATGAAACATTCAACACGTTCATTAGATCAATCTATGAGGTCGAAAATCAAAATCAAACTAGGGTGGAAAATTGACAAGTTGAAAACGATGAAAAAATGGTTAAGTTTGAGTGAAATAGTCGCCTCCAGCCAAGAAGGGCGCACAACTTCCAATGCCTTAATAAATTTTTTAAAATTTCAAAAATTGAAGATGAAAACAAAAGTCTAAGTTCATTGCACAAATTTGAATTAGGGTTTTGAAGAAATAGGGCAAAAGAAAGTTGTTCTCTCAAGGCAAAGCTTATTTAAGGCACCTTTGTGTTTCATTATTCATTATTTTTTTGCAGGTGGTCTTCAAGTAGAAACAAAGCAGCAACTTCAAACCCTTATTTTCAAGATTCAAGAGTTTAACTTGCTGTTTTTTCAATAAATTTTCAGATCAGTACTCAAGAAGGCTTGCTTTTTCATATTTTTTCATCCAAAACATCAAATATTTGAAGGAGGCCATTGTTTTCAGTTTTCAATGAGCTGGTTTATACTAGTTCTATCTTCTCGATAATTTTTGAAGAATTTTCTCAAGGTTGCAGCAACTGCTTTTACTTTGCATGTCAGAGAAAACTTCAAAATTTACAACTTCCAATCTTCTAGGTCTATCTCAAATATTCTTTTGGACAAAACCCATGTCACAGTTTTTTCAGTGAAACTTCAAGTGGTTGTATTTTCAATGAAACTTCGAGGTTTTCAAAATCTAATCAAATGGGTTCATCCAGAATGTGCCTCTAAACAATACCCAGATACCAGCTTTTTCTATTTTTTCGGAGAAAATTAGGGTTTGCTGTTTTTTCAGTCTACATACAGAATTTTCAAAAACAAATGATTTGGGTTTGCTTGTAACGAAATTCTAAACAAAACCCATATCTCAAAAAAAAATCCAAAAAATTCATCCATTTGGCAAAGAAAATCAGCAAGCTAAAAATAGAAAGTTGTGCAAAACTTGTCAGAACCTAAACGAGTTTATAGTCAATCTTTATGTTTTTCAACATGAAGTACTCTCCCATCGAATTCAGAGCCAAACAAGTGTTGTATCATAATTATTTGAACGGATAATGTTGGGAAGTGTTTTTCAGTACTCACATGGACATAAAACGTCATCATCTCAGTTGAAGAACGTGCAAAAGGAGTGGTATGAGTGAAAGGACAAATGTCAGAAAAATTTGTGCAATACTCTTCCATGGGAGAATCAAGAGAAGTGTCAAAATGCACAAAATTTACAGAGCCGCCAAGTTATCAATCAGTGGGTCATCTTTTGGGGCAACGATGTTTTTCAAGAATAGAACTCATAAAGAAGCTGAAGATGTCAAAGATTCTCTAAGTTTGATTGCAAAAAGGGAGAAGATCTTAGAAAAGCAGAATATGGCTATAGATAGTATCAACACTATTGATAGAGAGTGTGTTTCCCGCTTTTTAGCAGATGTGATCGAGTTTTAAATCAACTTTCTTCTAGAATCTTATTCCTAGCTTTCTTTCTATTCTTGTTATGATTCTTATCCATTCTTTGAGGATAGAAAGAAAATGATTGTAATGAGTTGGTACTTTCCTATTTTTAGATGTTTTCTAGGTTTTAGATGTTTTATCTTTTCGAGGATTACAAATAAAGCTTGCATGTTGGCAAGTAATAGTTGTAAAAGCAAGGAGATTTTAGGGTTCCCTACTCCTCTGCTTAGTTATAAATAAGATCAGTGTTTGCTCATTTTAGTTTAGCCATGCTAGTGATAACAAGACACAAATGCGTTTAGTGTCTTCTCTTTGTTATTCAGTGTTGTTCAGAACCGTGCTTGTGATAACAAAATCACAGAGCTTATACCTTTATATTTGTTATTGATTAGTGTCAGTTCACTTTGTGTAAAGAGAAAGTTTGCATGCATCCTTAGCTGCAAAATCCTTGTTTAGTTCATGTGTTGTGTGTCAATCGTAATCTGGTTTGATCACATGTTGCAAGTATTTTGCTACAATTTGTTGTCCCAGAATTGTAATCTTTGTGCTCGAAGTGTGGGAAAATAAAGTCTTGAAGCTTGCTTTGCTGCCCTTGATATAAAGTCTCATATTTCCACCATTGTGTAATACTTTTATGATCTCCTTTTTCAGCTTACATTGAAATTTAGTAGATGTATGTTGTGGAAAGTTTATTTAAGTATCTTTGTCAGAAAATCAATCTCGTCCATTTCTAAACTCTCTTGCTCTGCATTTACTTGAGAGGATAGAAACGTTTTAGCGTAAGTTAAGTTGTAGTTGTCAAGTTTCATTTAAAAGGAAAACCTCAGCTGCAACATCTAGAGTTCTATAACCTTGTGTTCTCACAGCTGAACCAAAAAGATAGGCAAACTTAGTTTTAGTTTACTTTCTTTATGCAGCTCAGCAAAAGAGGGAGCTTCCCCTCCTAATTTGAAGAGCAGTTTACTGCACATAGCTGTCTGTTTCCAAAACGCATTCCAAAAGTGCGATTTGAAACGCCAACACTAGGGAGGAATACTTCCTGCTGTACAAGTCATATCACCTCATCGTGATGACGAACACCATGGCTACACCCATGTGTGAAAAGAGCATATCACTTCATAGTGATATCAACCATCATGGCTACTCCCATGAATGGTATATGTGCACAAGTGCCCATCACTCAACGTGATGTTGTCATCTCATCATGACGTTCACCATAGATACTCCCAGAGGGTGAATAAACACAAGTACAATGAAATCATCAAGGACTCTCTCACGTGATGTTGTCATGGAGTCACACACAGGACATCCACCTTGGCTACTCCCAGAGGGTGGAAACAAGGGCTTGCACCTAAAATCTCTCTTATAGAGAGAAATGCATTAAAGCAAATCATAGAAGATCATTGATGAGACTCCCTCTCAGCTAGGGCTTCATTCTCCACAATACCAAGCTTGTCTCGGAAGTACACAAACTTTACTCTAGAGAGGGGCTTGGTGAGAATGTTTGTCGTCTACTCATCAATGCTAATGTATCTCAACTGAATCACTTTCCTCAATACCATATCTCTGATATAGTGGTATTTGATCTCAACACGCTTGGTCCTATCATGAAACACTGGATTGACAGAAAGCTTCACACTGTAGTCAGCCATGAGTCGAGGTAGTCGGCCGAGAGTGTACTTGGTCGGCTGTGAGCCATAAGTAAATAAGATATTAGTTAATATTAATAATCCATGTACTTATGTACGTGTCATGTTGATTAGTTGTCTCGGGAATTAAGTTCCAGATGAAGCAATTAGTTATAATGAAGGGACGCAACGGTTGGTGCCTTAACCACCGCCAGCGTACTTTATGTACTTGAGTCATGTAGTCGGGAAACTTTATGGTTCTACTATGCTATGCTATGTTCTATCTGGAGACATTATGATGTAATTGCCAAATATTGAATAAAGAAGATATCTATGTTCTGTGCGATTGCCATGTGATTATTATATGTTGTCAATGTTATTTTATATCTTTGTTTACTCTGTATGTCATTGTACCCGTAGCGAGTAAACATTTGGCGTCGTTGCCTAAGCGAATCTGGTAACCACCAAGACAGGAGAATGGCGTTGTGATGGGGCAGCCGACCGAAGGGCTGGTACAATCAAACAAGGATAGTGAAGACGTTCTAACGGAAGACCTCTGCAGTCTGTGGGAAATCTCGTTAAAGGACCACATATGGAGGGAGGCTCTCAGGCGAGAGATCCCTAAGGCGGTCATTTGGGATAGACTACGTGTCAACGAAGAGGTCGACCATCTACTTACCAAACTCCCAAGACTGATAGCACGCCACTACATCATCCTACAATATCTTCGGGCAGAGGAGGACCAGGAACGCCGAAGGCAGCAAATCTTGCAGCAGTGCGAAGAACAAAACAAACGGAAAGAGGAGGAACGAGACACTAGTCAAAGACATACCCCTGGCAACCAACAATGATCGCGTGAAAGACCTATAATGCCCGTACGGCCAAACAAAGACAAGAACCAAATACCATTTGGGCACGAAACAGAGGACGAAAGAATTCAGTGATCATTGAGAGTACAAGAGCAAGAAAACCAGCAGCAAAGATTAAGGCAAGTAGATAAGGAGTTGAATGAAGATTTAATTGAGATAAATCAGAGTATAAAAAAAACAAATGCAAATCTTGAGAAGATAGATCAATCTATCAATAGAGCACATCAGAGTTTTGTGGAAGGGGGGGACGAGGAACCCTTCATCACCCCGTACGTAGAAAAATATAAAAGCCAAGAAAATGAAGATGAATTGAGTGGAGAACTTGAGAACAACATCCAACGCATTTGGGAGTTGTCCATATCGGACGACAACGAAGGGCTGAGGATAGGGAGATCTGAGCCCAAGACCCCTTGGCAGAGGGAGCACCGGAGTGGAACCCAGGAAACTCAAGGTGTAGAGGACGCTGAAGGAGGATGAGAAAGTGATTCGTACATGGCCGAGAGTGCAAGTGACGCACCGGAACGTAACGGGGAAACCGGTCCAGTCAGATCCAATACACAAGGAGGACAACGGGGAAGGATGGTGACTCCAAAGCGGTAGAAGTTGCCGCAGTTTATGGGGAATGGGTTAGAGGATCCGGTACGGCATTGCAAAACGTGTGAGACAATCTGGATAGCGAGTGGAGAAGATGACCCGAATAACTAGTTGAAAGTGTTTCCAGCAACACTCAGAGATAGTGCCATTGACTGGTACTCAGAATTGGACCAAGCACAAAGGGCATCATGGAGATTACTCAAGAAGGCCTTTCAAAACGAATTCAAACTTTTGAGCGATGACAGTGAGATTGTAGCAGAAATCTACAGTACGAAGCAGGGAAAACATGAGAATGTGTGCACATACAATCGGCAACTCAAAGACTTGTTGGGAAAATTGGAGGTTCAATTGGCCGATGGGCTAAAGAAGCGATGGTTTATTGAAGGCTTGTTTCCTGTTGACATGTGTTTTATGACCACACCAACACGGAATAAAATGTCCAACAGTCACCCTATTCTCTCTTGGTCAAAGTATTCCACATACTAAGATTGCGTGAAAGATCATGCATTCAACTCCAAGGTTCCTTATGTCGCAAATAGACTTGGTTGGTTGATATGAATATGCTGGGTATTCCAAGGGGACTTACGTAATTGTTCAACTTCTCGAAGCAGATGAGAGATTTGACTATGATGCTCTGATTTCTAAACTAACCGAGAAATGTTGAATTTAAAGGAGATAAGGGGAGAAATTCTCTAATCTATTTCTAAAGGTGGAACACGAGAATCAACTTTAACAAACTTCAAACCAGACTTTGTTTTGTCTCCCTTAGGACAACTTCCACAAAATCGGTGCAATCTTCAAAGGGTGAGTAGGATGTTCAAATCATGACACAGCATGCACACACCATCACAACAATGCATGTGGACACACGAATCACAATTGAAGTTAAGCGCTAATGCTCCAGCTAACCATGCAGGGCGAACTCACCATTAGCAAGCCTGCTAGTGGTATGGACGAAAGAAAACTTGCTCAAATCAAACCATATATTCCACAACTAACGACTACTTGCATAAAATAAAGCCTGCTTTACTCTAATCTACTTGAATTGGAAAGACGAAAAAGTCTTGTCAACTGCTCACAACGAAAGAGAGAATCACCGATCAATGAAATTCTTTGTATTATGAGAGTCCTCCACAACAACCTTTTACAAAAATTTCAAAGGGAAAGTTTTCTTTCCTTTTCAAACTAAGCTAACTTCTAACTATTCACTATATGCTTTCTACTCTCTAGTTTTGATTCAACTCTTAATCTAATGTCTAATTCTAATTGATTACAAATGACGGGGGATGCCCCCTATTGACGTGTTTTTTATGACAACACCAACACAGAATAAAATGTCCAACGGTCACTCTATTCTCTCTTGATCAAAGTATTTCACATGCTAAGATTGCGTGAAAGTTCATGCGTTCAACTCCAAGGTTCCTTTTATTGCGAATAGACTCAGTTGGTTGATGTGAATATGCTGGGAATTCCAAGGGGACTTACGTGAGTAGCTCATTCAGAAGAAAGGATTCTCAAATTTCAGGAGATTTGTCAATGACGCTCAGGTTCTTAAACTAACCAGATAATACTGAATGTAAAAGGATGCAAGGATAGGAGTTCTACAATCTATCTCTAAAAGGTGGAATGTGAGGATTAGCTTCAACAATCTTCGAACCAGACTTTGTTTCGCCTCCCCGTCAGACAACTTTGACAAAGTAGGTGCAATCTTCAAAGGATAAATAAAATATTCAAATTATGATTCAACATGTGCACCCCATCACAACGATGCAAATGAACACATACAAATCACAATCGAAGTTAGGTTCTGAAATTCCAGTTGACCACGCAAGGCAGACTTACCGTCAGCAAGCCCGCTAGTGGTATGGATAAAGGAAGACTTGTCCAAATGCAACACCACACTCCACAATTAACGACTACTTGCATGAATTAAAAGTCTATTTTACTCTATCTATCTAAATCGGAAAGATGAAAGGGCCTTGCTAGTTACTCATAACAAAAGAAGAAATCACCAAGCAATGAAACTCTTTGTATTATGAAAAGTGTTCACAACAACCATTTACAAAACTTTCAAAGGGAAAGTTTTCCTTCCATTTCAAACTAAGCTATCTTCTAAACTAACTCTCTATCTATTCTAACTTCTGTCCTCTCTATTCTCTGATCTAACATCTACTTGATTACAAATGAAGGGGGATACCCCTTTTATAGTTGGCCCAGTCTAGCAGACGGCTTAGATTGAATTACAATAAAGGACTCAGATTGAGCCACATATGCCCTAATTAGGGTTTTTGCCCTAAAAACCGCCATTGAGAGGAGTGGGGCAATAAGTGCACAAAATATTCTCCGCTCCCCACTGCGAGCAATTAATGCCCACTATCTTCTTCTAGAAGATTCTCATCCAGAAACGCGTTCCCACTGCTCTGTCTGCCAATTCTGTTGCGCTAGGAGGAGGATAAAAGAGTCTCTAAGATCGTCTCCAGAGTTCGTCCGCTCAGTCGTTCACGTTCATCCCTCCTGTCGTTTCAATTCCTGGATGCATTTGTAACTTTCATATTTCTTCAGCTCACTGCTTTGGGCGCACTTAGCCTCTTTTGCACCACATCCTTGATGCCTTAGACAAATCTTCAATGGCTTTTCCTTTTCCAAATTTGTAACGTTGTCCATCTTCATCACCTCAAGTCCTCACGCTCTACTTCCGGTATTCATCCTGCAAAACAGAAAGAAGAGAATCAGAACACTTATAATAGAAACTCACTTACCTTACCTAGTCTCCACGTTCTGACTTCCAAGGCTTGCTTGATATTTGAGCTTCATTATGCCTTAGACAAATTTCTTCCCTGCGAGCGTGCTTGACCTCCTATTGTTTCATTTTCTCTTTCCTTAGACAACCTTATATGCTTTATGAATTTCACCCATTGTAATCCAGGCACTCATTTTGACATCACAAGCCAAGACAATTTTTTTTGTAGAAACATTTCTCTGCCTTAGAAAATTTATTTTCTCTTAGGAAACTCATCAAACGGGTGCCAGGCAAAAATCTCTGTCGAAACAACACAAGCAAGGTGTGGAAAAATTTAAAATCATCTCCCAATGGGAAATGTCCAATACCCAAAAGAAATTTCCCTTCATAAATCATCATTTTCATGTGTATCCAGATGAAGGGGTACATTTAATTTTTTATTATTTTTGAAAAATAATAAAAATTGCTAAGGTTGATTTCATTTTACTCTAGATGTATTCCACACCTGCAATCTTCACTTTCCAAATCCTGGCATTTTTCTAGTTTTCCTGAAGAATTCTCCCTGTTCCCAGGTGCATTTGATCTTGTCTCTGAAGATTTTAACAATACTTCCCTCCTTAGGCGTATTTCTCATTCAAATTTAAATTTCCATGCCTTAGGAAAATGATCCTTAATTCCTCTTCATCAACCAAGGGCGCATTTAAATGTGCTTACTTTCATTTTTGCCTTAGGCGTTTTTAAGCCTCTAGCAATCTTGGGCGCATTTTGATGTGCAAGCTCTCATTTTTCCTTAGAAACTTTTTCTAAGTCTTCATTCCTTGAGGTGGGCGCATTTCACTAGGGGAACATTCATTTCATGCCTTAGATTATTTTCAAAGGCTTTCACTCCTCCTTGGGTGCAAATAGGCCAACTTACTTTTATTTCCATTGCCTTAGAAACTTTTTCACCATATAACCTTTTGTAAGCTGGGCGCATATCCATGGAGCAACTTCCATTTTTCAATCTAAAATTTCTACCATGCCACCACCTCACCTTGCCATCTTGGGCGCATTTACCTATGCAAGCTTCTATTTTTCATGCCTTAGAAACTTTTCAAACACCTCTTCACTTCATGGGCGCATTTCCTACTCCATGCTTTTGTTTTCTCATACTTAGGCATTTTCAGCCTATTCCTCCATCATGGGCACAAATAGCCTAGGGAGCTTCTATTTTGAGGGCGCATTTTAGTTCTTTAACTTCCATTATCCCATGCCTTAGGCGTTTCCAAGGCTTTCATTAATCCTTTCAAGGTGAGGGCGCATTCGAGGGGTCCAACTTCCATTTCTCCAGCCTTAGAATATTTTGAGAGACTCATCAAGGTGGGCGCATTTCCATGGTGGAGCTTTCACTTTATGCCTTAGAATATTTCACTTGAATTCTTCATGGTGGCGCATTCAACCTATGGAGGAGGAATTTCAACTGTGAGGGTGCATTTTCCCATGTCAACCTCCATCTTCAACCTTGGGTGCATTTGGGACCCCTTGATTAGATTTTCAACACTTAGAAATATTTTTGAGTGGCTTTCACCTCAAGGACGCATTCAAGGGGGTGGGATTTCATTTCATACTTAGAAACTTTTTATATCCTCACCTTCCTTGAGGGCGCATTTACATGTGCAAGCTTCTATTTCTCTTGAGGGCGCAGTTTCATGGGTGTGCTTCCATTTGAGTGCCTTAGAAACTTACTAGCCTGCCATCTGCTTTTGGGCGCATTTCACCCCTAGCACTTATGCTTTCAACGCCTTAGACTTTTCATTGCTTCATGGGCGCATTTTGCATGCCAAGCTTCCATGTTAGGGCGTCATTGGAAGGTGAAGTTTGATTTTATACTCAGAACATTTTGATCTCTTCAGCCTGTCTTCACATTCTATTTTTAGTAAGTCTTTGCTATTTTGACCTCCACAGCCCCGTCTGTCATGAAATTTTCATCATGTGACCTCCTTTGCTTGGTGAACTTGTTTTCGCCTGTCCTACATGCCAACTTGCTATTTATAGCCACCTGCTATTTATAGTAAGCCCTTGACTTTCTGACTTCCACTGCTCCGTTTGACTTGAATTTTTCGCCAAGTGGTCCTCATCACTTGATGAACTTGTTCACACCTGCCCCTCGTGTTGACCTGCTATTTATAGCCCTGTTCTGGAGACGACTTACTATAAATAGTAAGTGCCCGGATTATGCCCAAATTTTACCAGTAGATTGCCTAAAGGATGCTGATTGCAGTGGGATATCTTCGTTTTTCAAAATTTTGGCCTTTTACCCCTCTTTTTAGGCATTGAAGCTGGAAACCCTAATCTATCTTGCATGTGCCTCGAACGATCTCTATTTGACCTCATTTCTGTTGCATGTTGCTCTATTCGTGATACTGAAGTGTCGGGTGGCTGCCGGAGTGAAACTGCTATTTATAGTAAGTGTCCGGAAAGTGGTCAATCTGATGTCGGATGAGTTTGCATGTCACAGTGCCCATGGGATCTCAAAAAACCCAAAAAAACCCAGAAAACTGGTCAACGTTCGGGCACTGGCCAAAAATAGTAAGTCCCTAAAAACTGACTCATTCCGTTTGCATGTCACACCATTGCGAAGCTCTCGCAAAACCCACATGGAATATCCGGACATGCATTGAAAATTCCTGCATGCAAACCCTAAAAAATAGCCTCTGAAGGCTGTACTCTAAAAGTCCTCATCTTAGTTTGCATGTTATACCGTTGCGAAGGTTTGAAAAACCCAGATCCATTCTCCAGTCATGCATTGGGAAATTATATGTTTGAACCCTGAAAATGGCCTCTGAAGGCTGAACTGCTAAAAATCGCCAGTTGTCTGAATCTGTTCAAATTTTATGTACAAGTACCTTGGAGTACCCCGGACGTGGTGGAATAGTCAGAATTCCAAAATCCTGATGAAAAACTCCCAGATTGAGCACTTACTAAAAATAGTAAGTTGTCCGATTTCAATAAAAATTCAGTGGGAACATGTTGGAAGTCTCCTAATAGCAATGTTAAGCTCAGCTATCAATTAGTCAACTCAATTCAACTTCAAACTGGCCTGAAGAATGAAAACCCTAATTTCATAGACAACCAAAATTCCAAATTAGGTCAAATACAGAGACATCCCCGAAAGGAGAAAAGATCAGAGAGAGAGAGAGACAAAACAACCCAAAAACCAAAGCCAAAAGACCAAAAATGGAGCAAAAATTGGGGGTCCCCATCTGGCATGGGGTGATGTGTGAAAAGGTCACAACACCCCTTTTATAGCAAGCCCATTTCAATGGACGGATCAGATTCAATTACAATGAAGGGCTCAGATTGAGCCACATATGCCCTAATTAGGGTTTTTGCCTTGAAAACTGCCACAGAGAGGAGTGGGTAATAAATGCACAAAAGATTCTCCACTCCCCTACAGGAACCATAATGAGCAATTAATGCCCATCACCATCTTCTAGAAGGTTCTCGTCCAGAAACGCGTTCCCACTGGTCTACCTGCCAATTATGTTGCGCTAGGAGGCAAGCACACAACAACACTCAATTTGAACCCTCCTTGCAAAAAAAATTTCTCTGTTAAGTCCTCTGTTGCTTTAATTCCTGGACGCACTTCTTCCTCGTAACTTTCATATTTCTCCAGCACACTGCCTTGGACGCATTTAGCTTCTTTTGCATCACGTTCTTAATGCCTTAGACAAATCTTCACTGTTGTTTCCCCTTTTCCAAAGTTGTAAAGTTGTCCAGCTTCATCGCCTCATGTCCTTACGCTCTGGCTCCAGTGTTCATCCTACAAAATAGAAAGAAGAGCATCAAAACGCTTATAATATAAATTCACTTTACTTACCTACTTTCAATGTTTTGACTTCCAAGGTCTACTTGACCTCCAGATTTGATAAAATTCATCACGTTTCTAGCAAACTTTCATCATGGGCACATTGTGTTCATTTCATGAGGTCTTCTTCAAGGGCGCATCCACCACCTTGTCCCTAGAGTTTGTGCCTTAGAAATTATTTCACCTTGAGGATGCACTTGAATGCTTAATGTTCGAGCTTCATTTCACCTCCAAATTCCTCCATGCCTTAGACAAATTTCATCTCTTCCCCGTGAGTGTATTTGACCCCTTGTTGCTTTATTTTCCATTTCCTTAGAAAATTTTATCTGCTTCATAAATTTCATCCACTGTAATCTAGGCGCTCATCTTGACATCACCAGCCGAGGCATTTCTTTGGAAAAACATTTCTTTTTATTTGCCCTAGAAAATTTATTTTCACCTAGGAAATTCATCAACAGGCGCCAGGCTAAAATCTCTGCTGAAAAATCTTGAGTGAGGTGTGGAAAATTTTAAAACCATCTCCCAGTGGGAAATGTTCAATACCTAGAAGAAATTTCCCCTCAGAAATCATCATTTTCATGTGTATCCGGACGAAGGGGTAAGTTTAATTTTTATTATTTTTGAAAAATAATAAAATTGCTAAGGTTTATTCAACTTTTAAGTACTTCTTACTTGTAGTCCTCATTTTCCTTGCCTTGGCATTTTCCTTGATTTTCCTGAAGAAATTATCTTCTTGCTTACGGGCACAACTCACCTTGCACTTGGAAAATTTAATATTACCTCCCCTTTAGGCGTATTTCTCATCTTCACCTCAAGAAATGCCTTAGAAACTTTTTAATTTAATTAACTTACCTTGGGCGCACTTCATAACACATACCTTTACCTTCATTTCCCAAGCAATTTCACGCTTTAACAATTTTCCCATCTTTACTCACCTTGGGCGCATATGACCTAGTGAGGTCTTATTTCGCATGCCTTAGGAAAATAATTTTCAACTCCTCTTTATCATAGGCGCTCTTTATCTAGTGAAATTTTATTTCACTAACTTTTACCTTTGCCATGCTTTTTTTTTTAAATATTTCCAAGCACCCTCTCTGCAAGGGCGCATTTGCCATTGTGAGCTCTCACTTTCTAGCGCCTTAGCATTTTTTTATACCACGCCTTGAATGTTTTTCACCACCCCTGTAGCCTTGGGCGCGTATCACATGTGAAGCCTTCATTTGGACTTAGGCAAATTTTAAAACACCTTCAACACTTGATGGGCATATCTTGAATCCCAAACTTCCATTTCTCATGCCTTAGGAAATTTCTAACCTCTTCACCACCTGATGGGCGCATTTTGGAGTAGCTATTTCCATTCTTGCCTTAGGCGTCCTTTTTTTTTTTTGCTAACCT
Organism: Sequoiadendron giganteum; assembly: GCA_007115665.2. Taxonomy (NCBI): domain Eukaryota; kingdom Viridiplantae; phylum Streptophyta; class Pinopsida; order Cupressales; family Cupressaceae; genus Sequoiadendron; species Sequoiadendron giganteum. The sequence continues at coordinate 511,648,702 of CM021107.1, read as the reverse complement.
CTTTAGCTTATGGGCGCATTTTGCCCCTTTTGCTTTTGTTTTTATACGTAGAAAAACTTCCAAACGCCTTCTATACTCTTTCCAAGGGGAGGGCACATTTCTATGTGCTTGCTTTGATTTTGCACACTTAGGCGTTTTTAAGACCTCCACACTTATCTTGGGCGCATTTGCGGTGAGGAATCTTCATTTCGTGCCTTAGCCAATTTCTTAAACCTCTTACACCAAGGTGGGCGCATTTACATATGCAAGCTTTTACCCTCATACTTACAAAATTTTATTTTGACTCCCCCATCAAGGGCACATTTATCATGGGCTACTTCCATTTCCATGCCTTAGCATTTTTTTGGGCTTGATCTCCTCTAGGCTTGGGCGCATTTGGAAGGTCTAGCTCCCATTTTTACCACGCTTAGAAAATACTTCAGCATATAACCCTTGCTAGGCGAATTTTAGAGGTGACACTTTCATTTTTTTTTTTGACTTAGAAATTTCTTATCCAACCCCACTTGCTTGGGTGCATTTTGCATGTGCTATTTCCATTTTTAACACTTAGAACTTTTTCATCATGTTCACTTCCCTTGCTGGGCGCATTTCCACCCTTGAGCTTCCATTATTTTGTGACTTAGAATACTTTCAACCCTCATTTCCTTCATGGGCGCATATAGAAGGGTGTGCTGCAATTTTCATAACTTAGAATATTTTCATAACACCACTCTCCTCATCCTTGGCGCATTTCCCTAGTGGTGCCTTAACTTTGCATGACTTAGAAAATTTCTAAGTCCCTTCCTCCTTGAGGGCGCATTTCCTTAGTGGTGGAGGAGCTTTCAATACTTAGAAACTTTTTCATTCTCTTATCACAAGGTGGGCGCATTTGAGGGTATGAAGTGGAATTTCACACTTAGAAACTTTTTTTATCAACATCCTCTCAACCTTGGGCGTATTTCATGCTTCCTCCTGCCAGTTTCATTTGTGGACTTAGAAATTTCTTCAACGCCTCAGCTACCTTTGCCATATGTTTTTAGTAGATTCTGGAGATGTATGACTCCTCATGGCTTTCACCCGTTCTGACTCTAGAGCTGTCGTGATATGCCTCTTGTGGCCTTGCTACCCTATTTATACCTGTTGCCCAAGCTCATGTGCTCTTTTTAGCAAACCCTAAAATTGTTTGACTTCTACAGCTCCATTTGACTCGAATTTTTTACCACGTGGTCCTCATCGCTTGGTGAACCTGTTCACACCTGCCTCTCGTGCTGACTTGCTATTTATAGCCCTGTTTTGGAGGTGACTTATTATAAATAGTAAGTGTTCGGATTGCGCCCAAATTTTGTCAGTAGACCACTTAAAGGATACTCATCGTAATGGGATATCTTCGTTTTTTGAAATTCTAGCTTTTACCCCTCTTTTTAGGCATCGAAGCTGGAAAACCTAATCTGACTTGCATGTGACTCAAATGACTTCCATTTGATCCCGTTTTTGTTGCATATTCCTCTATTCCTAATACTGAAATGTCGGGTGGCTACTGGAGTGAACCTTCTATTTATAGTAAGTGCTTGAAAAGTGACCAACTAACTGTCGGATGAATTTGCATGTCTCATTGCCCAAGGGATCTCAAAAAACCCAAAAAATTGGTCTACATGCAGGCACTAGCTAAAAATAGTAAGTCCCTAAAAAATGATCCATCCTGCTTGCATGTCATATCACTACGAAGCTCTTGAAAAACCCACAAAGAATATCTTGAAATGCACTGAAAAACTCGGCATGCAAACCCTAAAAATAGCCTTTGAAGGTTGAACCGTTGAAAGTCCTCATCTCAGTTTGCATGTTATACCATCGCGAAGGTCTTGAGAAACCCAAAAACATTTCCTTGACATGCATTTGAAAAGCATACATGTAAACCCTGAAAATGGCTCTTGAAGCCGGAACTACTAAAAATAGCAAGTTGTCAGAATCTGTTCAAATTTCACGTGCAGGCACCTTCAAGTCACCTGGAAGTGTTGATGCAGTCAGAATCCTGAAATTATGAGGAAAAGACCTCATATTAGGTACTTACTAAAAATAGTAAGAACTTAGTGAAAATTCAGTGGGAATCTACTGGGAGCCTTCCGACAGCAATGTTAAGCTCAGATGTCAATTAGCCAACTCAATTTAACTTCAAACTGGCCTGAAGAATGAAAACCCTAATTTCACAGACAACCAAAATTCCTAATTAGGTCAAATGATGGGACATCCCCGAAAGGACAAAAAAGACCAAAGAGAGACACAAAACAAAAGCCAAAAGACCAAAATGGAGGAAAATTAGGGGGGTCCCCATCTAGATGGGGTGATGTGTGAAAAGGTCACAACACTTCCGTCGCTGAGGAAGACGATGAAAGTCGTGCCTTCGTCGTCGTACGCTGAAGCATACAATCGGGCGATGGATATAGAAAGCAGAAACAAAACATCCTCCCAAGGGAAAAAGAAGACGGACGACAGCGACGATGAATCCAAGACCATACAACCACTCAGGAAAGATATGATGCGAATGATGAAAGAATTGAAGGCCGACAAAGAGAGTACGAGGGAAGCACGAGAACTATGGTGTACAGACTGCAATGGGGAAGGTCACATGAAGGCGAACTGTCCGAAGAATTTATTCTACGATATCTGCCAAGTGATGGGACATTCTCTCAAGGAATTCCCATACAATTTAAAAGCCAAAAGTGCACAAGTACTCTTCACTCAAGGAGAACCGTCGACATTGCCAAACACACCACCGAGGCCCTAGTACAATAGCAATGCATCCCCTGGAGGTTACCAGAGCAACAAGAGTCCGACGAACAAAATACAGTATGACAGTAAAGGACGGCCCATGATCCAATGCCGAAAGTGCAACCAATGGGGTCACTTCGCCAAGGACTGCCAGAACGGCCAAGGTTCGGGAGGAAGATTGTGTAAGTGGTGTGGACCAGGCAACCATGAAGATAGTGAATGCCCCAAGAAAAAGGGTGTCCATATGCTAGAAGTAGAAGAACAAGAGGTACCGACGATCACCAGAGTGCAAGCAAAGAAGGCAACCTACCCAGATCCACATACGGAAAAACAAAGGATGAAGGAAGCAAAAACTAAAGTGAAACTGGTGATGGCGAAGGAGAAAAAAATATCTCTGGAAAAGCTAGAAACCTCTCGACGGTCGAAGGCGGGAACCAACATCATACGATAGATACTGCAGACCACCATACCAATCAAAGTAACTGACCTTCTCCAGACGTCGCAGTTGGGACTGGTAATGACAAATGTCCTCTGGGATGTCAAGCAATCGCAAGCAAAGGACCGAAGGCAAGAATTGGTACCAGATTCACCACCGTATGGTGAACAAACCATTGATCCTGTAGTACTCATGGGGAACGTCGGGAAGATGCCAACGGTTGTGCAGATGGAGATCAGAGGGAATATCTTGACAAATACTATCGTCGACAGAGGATCAGGAGTCAACGTGCTGCCCGAAGACACATGGAAGAGCCTAGGGAAGCCTACACTCTGGCCACCAACATTCCAACTCGTCAGTGTCCATCAACATGGTATCAAGTCGTTGGGAACGCTAATGGCGCAGAAGGTGATGATCGGGACACAACAGTTTTTGCTAAATTTTGTTGTCATCCCATTATAGAGGAAAGCGTATGATGCACTACTTGGAAGACGATGGTTGATAGCTGCCAAGGCAAATCATAATTGGAAGAGAAACACACTCTCGATCGAGAACAATGAGCGGAAGTACGCCATCGACTTGAAGAACTAGGCCGTGAGCGAAGAATTGGCTTCCCCTGGATCAAAATTAGACAAAGGGGAATCGGATGTGGACGAAGGAAGGAAGACGATGGAACCAAACACCGAGGGCATACTGGAACTTGAGAGTTGTTTGGAGGATGAGACAAGCTCACTGAATGGCTTATTTCATTCGCAGATGGAAGACTATGAAGTGTTCCACCAAGAGTGTAACATGCTACAGATCAAGGAAATCAAGGAAGAAGAGAACGACACGTTTAGCCAGACACTTTCGACCGAGTACAAAGAGTAGAAAGGAAGAATATCAGAACCGGACGATACGCCAGCCCACAAATCTGAACAGGTACAAGATAGAAAAATTGTGTTGGAGCCAAAAAATAGGAAAAATAAAGTAGAGGAACTAGAAAATGTAAAAAATGATGAGAGAAAACAAAGACAGAGGAGAGAGAAAAGAGATAGAGAGAAAAAAAGAGACGGAGAAGAAGAAAATAAGAAAAGATGGAAAAGATGAAGAACAAAATGAAAAGCAAAAAATGAAGAGAGAGAAAATAAAAATAAGGCGAAAGGGAAATTAAAAGAATTCAAAATAAAAGGCTAGGCCACAAGGACCGAACGACATAAAAAGCAGGAGAGATTGGCGAAAAGAGAGAAACCCTGGCAGAGTAGGTTGAAGCGTGGTCCGTACATCATACGACCTAAGGAAGGGAGAGTCGAAGTTGGTCCGTACGTCGTACAGCTGGGAGAAGAAACCGAAGAAGGCACAACAAACGTATGATTTGGCAAGAAATCAGAAGATCAAATACGCCCTGGTGAAGAGTTAAAGAAGCACGTATGGGCTGGTAGAAGCACAAGAGGCCACATCGTACGGCCTGGCAGCAAGTCAGGAGGATACATCGTACGACCTGAGGAGGAGGAAATGAGAGAAGAGAGAGAAAGCGTATGGCTTGGCAAGACGACAAGAAAGCAAAGCGTACAACCTGAGAAAGGCTTAGGAGAGCACGTACGGCCTCACAAAGAAAAAGATCACGCTGTACGGATTGGCAAAGGAGATCACGTCGTACAACCTGGTTGAAGGGAGAAATTCATACGACCTGGCAGAAGGGAGAAATTCGTACGACCTGGCAGGAGGCAGAAATTCGTACAACCTGGCAGGAGGCAATCCGTACAACCTGGCAGAAGGCAGTATGTGCGACCTAGTAGAAGAGAGGAGTTCGTACCCATACGACCTGGCAGGAGACAGTCCGTACAACCTAGCAGAAGAGAGGAGTTTGCACCCCTACAACCTGGCAGGAGACAGTCTGTACGAGCTAGCAAAAGAGAGGAGTTTGTACCCGTACAACCTGGTAGGAGGCAGTCTGTACGACCTAGCAAAAGAGAGGAGTTTGTACGATCTAATAGGAGAAAGCACTCCATACGACCAAGCAAGGAGGAAGTTGTACGCTTTGATCAGGTCATACGCCCAAGCAAAGAGGAAGTTGTACGCTTGCATCAGAGGAAGGTCGTACAGGTGCATCAAAAGAAGGGCGTACGGTTGAAACAAAAGAAGGTCGTACACTTTAAACAAGATGTCGTACGCATATGGAAGAAGGTCGTACACACAATGAAGAAGGTCATACACACAATGGAGGAGGAGGCCATACATGTCAAAAAGACCGTACCAAATATCGAAGTTTGTAAAAGGCAGGTCGTACCAAGCATCAACCTCGAGAAAGTAAAGTCTAAGAAAAACAATGCAAAATTTTTATTTTCCATCTTCATCAGCACTATTCGGAACTTGTGGAAGAGTCATGAAAATGAGGTGCGCGATGCAATTTCCAGTGGTTTCAGAAGTGTTAAATTGGCCCGAAACCCCCGCAAGGGGCGCTGCCCCTCGACCCCACTGGAGGTGCTACCCCTTCACCCCGTTGGGGGCGTTGCCCCCAGACCCCCATCAGATTTATTGGAATTGCCAAATTGCAGTGCCACCAGCCATCATAGTACAAGAGCAGTTGGTTGTCGAGCAGACGAGAGTTGCAGCTCTCAAGGAGAAGTTGGCGGAGAGAGATGGAGTATTGGGTGAGAGTGACAATCAATTGGCAAAGAAGGATCAGTTGGCATTCTTGGTTTTCAGTCATCTAGAAGACAACTACTTTGTGGGGGGGATGATGTAGTCGGCCATGAGTCGAGGTAGTCGGCTGAGACTATACTTGGTCGGCTGTGAGCCATAAGTAAATAAGATATTAGTAAATATTAATAATCCATGTACTTATGTACGTGTCATGTTGGTTAGTTGTCTTGGAAATTAAGTTCTGGATGAAGCAATTAGTTATAATGAAGGGACGCGACGGTTGGTGCCTCAACCACTGCCAGCGTACTTTATGTACTTGAGTCATGTAGTCGGGAAACATTATGGTTCTACAATGCTATGCTATGTTCTATCTGGAGACATTATGATGTAATTGCCGAATACTGAATAAAGAAGTATAACTATGTTTTGTGTGATTGCCATGTGATTATTATATGTTGTCAATGTTATTTTATATCTCCGTTTACTTTGTATTTTATTGTACCCGTAGCGAGTAAACACACATAGCTTTGATTATCACAATGAATGATAGTGGGCTCCAATGATTGTCCAAACAATCCTGCAAGGAGCTTCCGAAGCCACACTGTTTCTTGAGATGCCACACATGCTACAATATACTCTTCCTCTGTGGTGCTTAGTGCCACTGAAGACTGCTTCCTGCTACACCAGGAGATCATAGCAGACCCCAAACTGAAACAACATCCAAAGGTGCTCTTCTGATCAGTGACACACCTTGCCCAATCGGAATCAATATAACCATGCAGCTTCAAGTCCACACCAGAAGAATATCTCAAGCCATATCCAACTGTGCCACGCAAGTATCTCAGGATATGCTTTGTTGCAACTAGATGTATTTACCTTGGTTCACACATAAACTGACTAAGTGCACTCACTGCATAGAAAATATCTGGTCTAGTATTGACTAGATACATCAACGATCCAATCAATTGTCTATACATAGTAGAATCCACTAGAGCTGAACTAGTTGCAGCCTCCTTAAGCTTCTGAAAGTTGATCTTGATGCGATGAAGTTGTTGCTTTAATGCAAGAGCCCGACTTGTGTTGTTGATCTCATACATCTCCTCTAAAGTCTTGAACATATCTCTTGTTGTTTTCAACTTGGAGATGACTTCACGGAATCAACCAACATCTTTTTCGCCTTAGTGCCATTTCTCTTCCATTGAGGCTTCTCATTCTCTTCGCTTGGTTCAGGAACTCCGTTCTCCACGAACTCAGCTAACTCATTTTCCTCCAAAGCGAGCATCACTCTAAACTTCCAAGATGCGAAGTTTGATGCACCTCGAGTCTGTCTTCGACCTTGAGCCCGTTCACCATCTTGATGAAGGATAGATGCAATCAAAAATGAGAACAATAATGGAGGATAATGTTGCTTGAATAAAATCTGATCTAGATCTTCTTATACCCGCTTTGATACCATGTTAGTTTTTAATGATCAGATAAATAAAACTGAAAGCAATCAGAATATGCAGCACTTAAGACAATAAACACAGCAAGATACCTTGGGAAAACCCTCCAACTTGAGGGAGAAAAACCCAGCTAATATGTCTTTTATATATTGATATATTAAGAGCAGAAATCTGCTTACAACTCAGGCATAACTCTATGCCAATTTTAATACAATGAATATTCGCACCTCTCCTAGATGCAGATAGAAATGAATATGTTTCTCCTTGATATCGAACTGCTGCTACAGGATGATGATCTTTTGTTGTGAATGAACAACTTCTAGGTATGCGAATTATGATGAACTTGATTATCAAATGAATGATCATAACATGTATAAATACACAAGGGAGAGAAGGTTCAAGTCTCTTCATGGAAAGAAGTCGGCCCCAACAGAAAAGACATGTCTCTTAATATTATTATGTCAGCCTCCATAAAATTGAGATTCTGCTCAAAGTCGGCCCCATACAATAATTAAATATTAATTATTAAATAATATTAATATAAATCATTTGATTTATTCTTCAAGCGAATCTTCTTTTCATTAATCGACTTTAAGATAAATTAAATAGCCAAAGGCTATATTAAATTTATCTCCTCAATATCAAGCCTGGAAGTAGTCATCCAAACGCTGATCTGCATCAACATTAAGTCTATCGTGTACTTCTAGTGTGCCAGCTTCCTCATTAAGTGGCCAACCTTCACATTTTATGACGTAGCTTTGGGGAGTCCATTGAATCATTCAAAGAGTCCTACGTGGCAGATAAGGCAAACACTGGAGAAGCCAATAATAAGACAAGAAACCACCAATTTTGTAAGCAAAACATGGTTATTCAAAGGAAGCTATATTCTTATTAAAACTTTCACTTCTTCCTCAAAGGGAATCGGGTCATGCTTGGGTGTATGCTTCATATATCTATAGTCGCCACTAGTCAAAGAAAAGTATGTTGTTGACTGAGCATCTTTATCAGGCGATTAGGGTGAGTTCGATTTCATTTCAAGGAGGTTGCTTCATTTTAATCTCAAACTATTGTCTACTCCAAGAGCATGATAGACTAGTCAAAAGTATTTGCAGGGTTGCCAGTCTTGGAACACACTATAGAGGTTGTGTGTAAACTTGGAGGTCGTCTTGGCTTGTGATAGGAGCACAAATTGTCAAGAGTATGAGACATGTAGTTGTAGTTAAGCTCTGAGAAGTCTTCATGCAATATTGAGCTTCAATCAACCTGAGTGCACCATTTCTCAGGTCTAGGATTCATTATATCTGCATTAGATAATACTGCTATTTAATCTACGAAATCAAGTTGCAAATCATTGTCATGGGTGCAATATTTTGGTTTTTTGTTAAGGATGAAACAAATATACTGTTGTAGCATTGTATCAAGTTCAGAATGCATGTAATCTACCTTTGGTTAAGGCTATGTTGAAGAATGTATGAGACTGCAACTTATCACTGCAGATATTTTGGCATTTGCCAGTCAAAATTGATTATCAAATCTATTCATGCATTTTATATGTTCATCATTGAAGTGCCTAATCTGTTGTAGCTTAGAATCTTGAAACCAACTTACATCTGCAAGCAATCAATACTTTAAGTCACTATTATTCACTTGAACCTCTACACACCTCAGTCATCTACATGCAATACATTTGACAAAATGATATTAGGTCAAATGATATAATTGAAAAATATCGTGCACTATGTGGGTGGGACACTTCAGTGATACCACCTGCCAGCCTGAGGGTAACAATGGAACGATGAATACACCTGGTAAGTCTATTTTCGAGTTCTTAGCAGAACTCTCCGAACTTATGAAGAACCCAGACATCAAGGGGTTTTGTACAAGAGCGGTAAAATCCAAACATACGGAAGAGACTGAAAACAAAATATTAGAACCCAAGACAAATGAAAAGGGGGGTTTTGAAGAAAGAATTCAGAGGGGCAGCAAGAGTGAGTTAAGGAAACAAAATCTTTGTTTCACTTGCAAGGAGCCTTGGGAGCTGAATCACCTATGCACAGGTAAACAGGTGAAGAGATTAGAGGAACAAATAGTCATAGAAGCAACAATTGTAACAGAGGAAGTTGCCTTTAATGTTTGTGATGTTAAGGATTAAATTGAATTTGCAGGTGCTTCTTCCATTACAACTGAGTACATGAATTTTCAGGAGGTAACATCTGACTTTGCTTCCTCAACAAAGGAAGAGGGGGCTAATTAAATTTTATTCCAACAGAATGGCACAATGGCATTTAATGAGGGAGAGGCAAATGTTGCTACAGGTAAAGGTTGCATGAGTCTCCTCATGGGGAATTTAGAGATTGTGGTACCTTTTGGTGAGACAGCTAAGTTTGATGATTCTATGTGTGATCCTAACACTGTCCCATTTCCTCTACACGAAAAAAGCATGGCATCATCCAATGAAACAGTTAAGTAGGATGAAGATGATGTTGTCTTTGGAACTAACGCTACCCCGATTCCAAATCAGCTAGTAAGCAATGAGGTTATCATTGAAGAAGACTTTGGGGAGAGTCGAGTCCTTAAAGGTCAATTAGCTGCTTCATCTGATAGATCCAATGTTGTTCATAAGCCTAATTTGGAGAACCAACTAAAGGTTAGTGAAGACAAGATTGTAGCAGCATTATCACATTTCAATTGCTCTCACAAGTTGATTATAAATCACCTTTGGAAGGTTCAACTTGAGGGAAGGCAAAAGAGTTTTGAAGAGAATCCTCTCATGATGATTTACAAGCAATCAAAACAGCTATGGAGACAATGAAATCAAATTATTTAAATCTGCTTTCAGATCAAGATCATCTCCTCGATCTTGCTGTAATTTATTTAGATGGATTGAGAAGGAAAGAAGAGGAAGCTAGCAATCTTACCACCGAGCTTGTGAATACCTTGGATTCCTTGGAGGCTACTCAAGTAGCCCTTCAAGAAGCAGAAAATCAGATTAAGGAGTTTCGTGAAGAACTGAGTTTGGCACATTCTACATCAGTCCAATCTGGAAATCAGTCTTCTATGGCAATACACTCTCAAATGCAGGAAGAAGTTAGTGAAATCCACAAGGATGAGACATTGCATGAAGTTTTTAGCAATCCCCATACTCAGATGATTCAACATGGTGATACTGATGGGAAGGTATTTCAAGAGTATGGACTCTTGAAATTGGGGAAGGAAATTTCACAGGAAAGTACAATTTGCAACCATGAGGTTAAGGCTTTGATAGATAATGTATATAATTCTCAGCTTGTTACACCTCTTGGATCAGCCCATTAAGGATGAGGGTTCAGCAAACGAAGAGGCTGTACAAACCTTAGCTCGATTTGATAGCATAGATAAGTTCATTGAATATCCCATTTGGATAATTAAATTTGAAGAGGGAAAAGAGGGTCCAAGGGAAGGAGTTAGGGTATCCAATTTGTAGGTAGTCAAGCGTGCCCTTGAAGAACTAAAATCTGATTACTTGCATATGCTTTCAGATAGGGACCATGTCATCATGTGCACAAGGAAGTTTTATAGGGCATTTGCAGAGAAAGAGGAACATGAGGCCGCTACAAGGACTATAATGATTGAACAAATCATGGATGGAAGCAGCAGCTCCACTATTACACATGAAGATAACACTTGGGTCGAACATGGTGAGTGTCGCTCAATTGGGCTTGGTATGCAAGTTGTGCATGATAGTGCTAACTTTTCGCATCCTGATCTGCATTGTGAGACTCCTGATGATTACAATAAGGAATGGAATCCTAGTGTTGGTTTAGGATCTCCATCAAAAATTGTGGATGCATTCCACTCTTATTACACTGTGAGATGTGAATACAGCTTTAATTTCAGCCCACTCACATTCGATTTGACTATGATGCAGAAGACACGCAAGTGTGAGTTGGATGGTTGGTATGAGGTGTTTCCTTCTTTGGATGAAGGGGACAAATCTTATAGGTGTTCTAAGTTGCTCCTACAGGATATTCATGCTGTTGGGATACATGATATAGCAGCAGATTTTGAGCAGTTTGGCATTCCTGGTGAAGTTAGAACCGTGCAGGAAGAACCATCAAGAGAAAGGAAGGACAAATTCCAAATTTGTCCATGGGATCTTGTCATGCCCCCTCTTGAGATTGCAATATCAAGTATATCAAAATTCAAAAAAATATCAGAATCCAAATATGAGTAATTACAATTTAATTATAATCATCATAAATAATATTATAATTATATTATCTCTATTAGCTCAAACATTGCCATCTGGAATGGTGCAGCAAGAACCATCAAGAGACAAGAAGGACAAATTCCAAATTTGTCCATGGGATCTTGTCATGCCCCCTCCTGAGATTGGAATATCAAATATATCAAAATTCAAAAAAATATCAAAATCCAAATATGAGTAGTTACAATTTAATTAAAAATCATCATTAATAATATTATAATTATATTATCTCTATTAGCTCAAACATGGCCATCTAGAACATGAACAATGAAATAGTAAATATTATCTACTCTAAATGTTAATACATAAAATCCATATAAACATAATTTCATAAATATAAAATATGATAAAGAAATGACATAAAATATATAAAACATCAAACCAAGATCATTAATACCCAACGATCACTAAAGGCAATTAACTAAAAACAAATCAAACATTGCTAAGACCGGTCAATAGGGAACGACCCATATTGAGATCGATTCCCAGCAGAGATGCAACGAATGAATAAAGAGACACATCCAATGTATCGGCGGCTATAAGAGGTGGGGTCAATACAAGTCTTAGAGGATCAATGAAGGAATATCAGGATTACAAAAAGAGACGCAGCTTGCACATTATCTGATTGGTATCGCAATCTGCTAAAGGAAAATAAAGTAGGCATAACCACTTCCATTTCTTACAAGTATAATATGTGTGTTAGGATCTACAGAGTAGAGTCCAGAAATATACCTCTTATTACTTGTTCATAATCGTAGTTTAAAATAGAACAATAGATATATTTACTATTACTTATTTCTGATTCTTTTATATGTTCAGAAAACATATATAACAGCAGCGCTAGGTATATGTAGTGGTTGGATTCAATTATATTATGCTTAGAACTTAGAAAATAGAATCATAAGTGTATTTTTATCAGTGTTCATTATCAATTATTAGTATATAATATTTATTGTCTATTGTTTATTTCTGGTTATAGTATATTCAAAAATTATATACATATTGTATAGTTAGTTTATATTATGACATCCATGTTCCATCATGGTAGGGAAGTAGGATCACATGAGGGGGAACCCGTGCAACGGAGCCACCTAGATACGCCACCCAAGTATGGGACATGATGAGCCCACGAGGGCCAACAGGGTATTGCCTGATTAATCAGGGTACTGTTTTTGGGTCTAGGTCGGTCTCCTCTAGATACGCCACCCAGGAATAGGACATGATGTAAAGAACCCCTGGTTCTCTTGAATCAAATTCTTTGCAACTGCTGATATAGGTTTTATGTGTTTTGAAGTTTTCCAAGCTTTTTGCCAGGAAATGCATAAAACACCAAAAAAATGCAAATAGAGTGATGCTGAAAGCAAATATAATATTATATCAAAGTTGTGAAATTACATTGAAAACATTCATACCTGGAAACAATCCTCTGATGATGAAACCCTTATTTTTGAATCTCTCTGTAAATTCAATGAAGCACAAATAGAACTCTTGAATGAAGCTCTCACAGGCAATGATTCAGCTGATCTTCACAGCCTCAAGATTGCTAATACATTGAAGATTTTTCGTTCTCCAATGGCTGAAGATGACTGGAACCCTTGGTCTCCATGTCAAATCCCAAGAACACCAAAATGACAAACTCAAGTAATCATCAAGAATGAATTTTATTTTCTTTTGATGCTCAATATATACTTCTCATGAGGAGGTCGATCCTTTTTGCATTTAATATCATTAAATAATGTGCTTTTGTTGTGCTTTGTTGATTTAGGAAAAATACCTTGATATGAGCACCTAATTAAATATTCACTTAAATGCACTTTTTCATGTGTCTTGGCCCCACTCATCAAAACCATTTTATAATTCACCTTTAATAATTAATTAATAAATGTCACCTTTATTATTAATTAAATAATAACAATTTGCTCAAATGGACTTATTTCACCAAGCAACTGAATACCAAAATCAATACTACAAATACCATGTGTCCAAGTGCCCTACCAAAAATAGTATCTCTACAAATATGACTTACTATAAATAGTAAGTATCCCAAACTGAGCCAAATAACATCTGCAAAGGCCTGAACCTAAACCCAGTAATGCACTGATGAGAAATAATGTCCCAAATGACCAAACAACAGCCCCAAAAGATCCTCTATTCAAGCCCATTAGCCTACGTGGGTCAAAATGATAGGCTAATCCAACAATAACCGATTCTCACAAAAATGGGGACATTACAGTACGCCCTCTCTAAGATTGCTTGTCCCCAAGCAATTGTGACTACAAAGAAACTCCACTACACTGGAAATCCAAATGAAGACTGTGAAATGTCCCATACTGAAGCACGACTGCCGCAACATCAGCATTACCACAACTACGCACATATAGGTAATAGACCAACTGTCCAAACCATGTGCACTAAAACTGTGCATCGATCTCAACTCATGTACATGAGAACCTAAAGTGAAACTATAAACAATCCACACCATGTACACATTGCCATACTCCTCGATGAACCTTGACTGGAACCCTGTTGCACAAAAAGGATCCCTCGGTACACTAGAGAGTGTCCAACAACCAATGCCCGGATCCCAAATCCAGAATAGAAGCCTACTAAGAAGAGCACTCTCGGACTTCCACTACTCAAAACTGATCTCAACTTCACCATGCTAACAATGGTGAAATAAACCCATGGGACCCATCCAAACTACAACACTAACTCTGTCACCACTTGGATTACAATATAAACGGAAATCACATCCATCTGTACCATGGAGATATGAACATCTAAAAGTGTCTGTAACACAACAACTATCTCCATCCTCTGCTAGACTCCCATGGATGTACTGACTCTGCAAGTAATCCCCCACAAATGACGGACTCAGGTACTTCAGCTATTGATTCCACATATTGAAGATGGTGAATACCCATCCCACAAAGGATGGTATAATCTCGAAGCCAATCCATATCGATGCATCAACAAATCCTCTATGTGTGGGTCAAAAGGAAATTAGTGATGAGCACTCCTCCCTACGCAATCGCGATAAAAAGCTCCAACCGCGATCAATGGATGACTGTCATAGTCCTAGGTAATGCACTCACCATCTGACTCATCACTAACAACACCTGTGATGGATGTAATCACATCCTCAACCTACTCACAACTATAATCCGTGGATGTATGATCATCACCAACTACCACTGTAGGAGATTGTACTGTATCGGTAGCTGGTGGAGACTGTGCTAAACTCAACTCCACGGTAAGCTCCTCCAACCATTACTGTGACTCTTGAACGGCCAACTGGGCACTCTACAGTGAGTCCATAGTCACCTCTAGCTCATGGGTGAGCTCATCAACCTCCTCCTCCTTCCCCCACAAGGCATCATAACAGATTCCATCCCACTTGAGAAGGTAATCACAATCGGAAAGTAATAGCAAATAATTATTCTTCATTTTTCCAATCGTTTCTCTAAGTGAATGAGACTCTGGAAGGGAAAAACCACTACCATCATGCACATTTGTCTCAGGAGTACTCCATCCATAGGATGCTAATGTCTATCAAACAACATCAAAATGCTCCAAAGCTGTAGCAATCATATCATCATTAACTTTCAACTACCCAGCCAAATGATGATACCCCTATGACACATCATTTCCACCCAAATCCACACTATGGTAAGAGGCTGAATCCTCATCACTCACCTCATAATCAGCAGCATCATGTGTGCTATCATCAGTGCACACATCAACAACTAAGGTACTGCTGCCATGTACCTCATCGGATGGCTCAATTGGTAAGGTAGAAGTTGTTGATATGACAGTATCTTCACACACTTCCACTTCCAATGTAACTGTATCACCATCCAACTCATGATCCTAGGATTCAATGCTAATACATGAACCTTCTAGCTTGTTTTCTAAGGTCTGATCTGGAGAATCAGACTCACCATGGCATGAATCTTCAACATACAATGCACCATTAGTACCTAATTCTTGAGTACTTTCATGTGACAACTCAATAGAAGCATCTTGCACATGTGTAGTCGCTGTTGTCTCATGCTGATGAAAATTTCATCACTGCTGTCATGTAGATCAGAACTGTTATGGGTCAATATTTCCATGCAATCTTCATTCTTGACATTGGTATCTTGAGTGCCAATACCCAATGTCACTCCCATAACACCTTCTAGACTTGCCATGACTTTCAATTCATCTTCATGCTCAAGCGGACAACTGTTGTCATCAAAATCAGACTTCTTATCATGACTGATAACAACTTCATGAGCACTAAAAATGTCCACTTTTTCCTCAAATTTCACCTTCTTATCCTACATAGGCTCCTCCTCTGTCCTGATAGGGTTATTTGCATTAGTGTTTGCTTTCTTTTTCTTTGCAAACAAAGGATCCAAAATTTCCGGATGTTGTAGAAGCCTTGTTAAATTCTTATCATAGTTTTAAAAGGCCTGCATGAGTTCCACCATGATTTCCTGCATAGACTTCATTTCTACTAAAACCATATACTCAAGGATTATATAAGAACCCTGTTTTATTCTATCCCTTGCTAGATCTGATGTAGATTTTCAATTTTTTCTCTTGGACATTTCGTCAAATAGTTTGTTGGCAAAGTATCTATCTATTGTTTATTGTTTTTCTTTGTGGCTTCAATGCATAAGACGACTCAAGTTGCAATCTACCAATGCAAAGGTTTCAGATTTTACAAAGTATCTATGATAGAAGTTCATCAAAGGCTGCTACAAAAATTAGACATTTTAGCAAATAGTTATCATGCAACCTTCAAATTCACTTTAATTGTCTCCCAATCATGAATGCTATGGTTCTAAAGCTGTTGCAGAATTATTGGCAGCATGTGTAAATGCCTGGAGCTAATGCTGAATTGACTCCAGAATGACAACAATATGATGAAGTTCAACATGAAGTGCGAATGCTAAATGAATTGTTGTGCTAGCAGATATTACAATATAAGCAAGAATAGGCCCGAACCTTCTGAGATGCGAATACAAGACTTAATCATTGCAAGGAGACATAATGATAGCATTACACTTAATCAAAGTGCAGATCAAAACATAACACCTAACATATTAAAAAACATTGATCGCTCCAACCTGGATGTCTGTAGGTGACGCCAACCAAAGATTTCCTATACTGAGTTTTGAAGCATCCTCCAGCCCTTGGTTGTCAATGACGTCTCCTTAATATTCCCTGATAGCTTTGATTGAAACGCATTCAACAATTAACATATGCGCTTTCTCCAAGCAGCTACGATTATCACAGCGCCCAGGCAAATCAATTATTAAAGTCGCACTCTTTGATGTGATGCGTGTGGAACATACTCAAGCTGTTGTCTTTTCCTAAATTCAATTTTCCCTAGCGATGCTGTAATGTCCCCATTTTTAGCCATATGCTCTTCAATGTCTAATAGCCTATTCCCGAAAGCCCGTAGGCTCGTCCTAGGTGAAATTAAAGTTTCCTATTTTATAGGGGTTCTGAAGAAGGTTTGCATGAATGAGGATGGAAGATTCTTTCTGGGTTTCCAAAGAGCTTTGCAGTGATATAGCATGCATAGTCATCGAGCAACTTTTCTGAATTTACTATTTTTAGTAAATTCTATTTTCGGCAAGGCCATCTTGGACAATTGCATCAGCAGTCAACTCAATTTCCATTTTGGGCAGTGCAATTTGGGCATATTTGGCTTTCAGCATTTTTAAGGCTCATTTTGGGTAAAATGATTTATTCTAAGTCATTAATGTTATAATTTCTTATTAATGACTTAAATTTGTTTTAAAATATGACCTTTGAGGGTGGACGCCTCATTGAGAGATTATTAAAATATCTCTAAAGTAAATATTTATCCTCAAGTTTTGGACGCCTAGAAAAGTGAATATAATGTTTTAAAAATTAAAATATTTCAAAAGTGAAATAGGCATTCCTTTTGGAGAGAAAAAAGATGGAAGTTGAAGAGCCAACAGTCACCTTCAATTCTATAAAAGCAAGCCATTGCTCATTCATTCTCAACTTTGAAAATGTTGTAAAGTTATGCTGCTGAATTAATTTCAGAGTCCGGCTAAGGGAAAGCTTAGCATTTCTACTCCATTCTTCAGGCCTAAAACTATGGTCTTCTAGATGGTTGATTGAGAGTGTGCTTCATTCAGAAGTGCATATTGAGCTTCATTGTTGCTGATTTTGGTGATAATTTTCAGTTTTGAGCTTGTTGGTTATTCTATGCCTAAAGTAGATTTTCATATGCAGCTCTTAGTATGATTTAAATTTCATTATGAGTGTTCGATCATTCAATTTCTATGCTCTTGGTGCCCCTAATTGTGCATTTGCAAATATTATCGTTGAAGATTTAGATGTTATTTTTAGTTTCTATGTTGTTGATGTTCATACAGCTGAAGTTGATTTTTGTGAGCAGCTTTTTGAATAAATTTAATCTTGTTCTAGGTATCGATGCTATGCGTTTGTTGACCTTGGGCGACCCTTTCCATGGAAGCTGAGATTTAAATTCAAAGAACCTGATTTTTAAGAGCAAAATCGCCCTTGCAACCAGGTCATACCCTCTTAGAGCACATTGGAATTTGTGCCAAATAAATGAAGGAGTTTTGATGTTGTTTTTTGTTTTGTTCTTGGGTGCCATACTCCTTGAGAGCCTTTGCAAAAGAATTCAGTCAATTCGGAGGCAATTTGGTGAAGTTATGAACATTTAAGTGAGTTTACAAGTTGTTGGTTATTCATTTCCATAATTGAAGATTTTTCAGTTTGAATTTCCAGTCTTTTCTTCATCAATTATTGTTGATGTCTAATGTGGAATCATCCAATTTCTTGGTGCTTTGAAATCATTGTAATATTCATGTAATTTGCAGCTCATTCTCATATTGTAAAACTGTAAACAGTAGTATTGTTCTAGTTTATTATTGCTGCAATTATTTCTTAATTTCACATTAAGCACCCCTAGATGGTATACCGCCAGTGTGGAGAAACAAATTGTTTAAGCTTTCTTGTACCCACTGTCAAGTGGTGAATCCCCACTCTTGAGTGAGTGCCTGCCACAGCGGATGAATTGTTTTATTTGTAATTTCATTCCCCCCACTGTTTTAGTGGAAGTGTGGAAAATCTCTCATGGCTGGTTATCCGCCTAAGTTCTTTCAGTTTTGTAATTAGTACTCCGCCATATGTTAGCACCTCGCCTTCTAAAGGATCTTGTGTGCACATTTTTGGTGTTGAGTTTAGTTCTTCTCTCTCAATTGTAATCATTTCAGTTATTGATTAAGTAGATCCTAGGGATCCTCTGACCATATGCCCGCCCCTCCTCCTTAAGTGGTTTTAGGGCGCATTCTTGGTTAGAGTTCTTTTCCACATCGTTTTGGTTTGGAGCTATCCTTAAGGGGTGCATGGTTACTTTGTAATTGTCATTGAAAATCAAGAAAAAATTGAGGGTATCTTTCAGATGCCTGGACATATTCTCCTCAATCTTAAAATATTCGATGTGGCTAACAATCACCTGGTTGAATGCGTCAAAAATATAATTCTCCTATTTCGCTATAAACAAATACAATCTACTCCCAGTTTACACCTTTGTCTTATCTGATTTCAATAGCCGACTTGACTTATTCAAGTCAGTTGTCTTTATCGGCTCAAGCAAGGCCCGATAGATGAAAAATCCGAATCACCTATATTTCCTTATCTGTATCTGGCAACTTATAAATAATTTTTCCAATCGACTCCTCCAAGCTTTGTCTTTTAGCAAATGTCCAAGCACACCAGCAAGGAAGTCCCAACAGGTCTCAAAGGCAGCTCTTCTTTTAACTAACTTTGTCTTTATCTATCTAGAAGTTGTGCTTTCAATAAAATGGGTCCTGATTTTCTAACTATTTTATTAAAGATCTAAACCCCTAAAATAATTATTAATTATTTCTCCACCTATAGAAACCTTCACCTAAAATTCTGGTCATTTAGTCTACAATTTTTCAATAATCTTTTCAGAAATTTCAAACCCTAGGAGTATGAAATTCTCTTTTCGAAAACCAACACAAGATGGCAAGAAACCGCTCCGATACCACTGTAAAGAACCCCTAGTTCTCCTGAATCAAATTCTTTGCAATTGCTGATCTAGGTTTTATGTGTCATGAATTTTTTGAATATTTTTGCCAGGAAATGCATAAAACACCAAACAAATGCAAATAGAGAGATGCTGAAAGCAAATATGATATTATATCAGAGTTATGAAATTACATTGAAAACATTCATACCCGGAAACAATCCTCTAATGATGAAACCCTTATTTTTGAATCTCTCTGTAAATCCAATGAAGCACAAATAGAACTCTTGAATGAAGCTCTCACAGGCAATGATTCAGTTGATCTTTCATAGCCTCGAGATTGCTAATACATTGAAGAGTTTTCGTTCTCCAATGGCTGAAGATGACTGAAACCCTTGGTCTCTGTAATGTCCCCTTTTCAAGCCTGACATTTCCTGTGACCGTTAGCCTTTCTTTGGGAACCCGAAGGCTAGTCAGAAGTTAAAATTAGGGTTTTCTAATTTTGAGGTGGTCATTGCTCTGAGATGGTGGATTAAATGGCGGATTCCTTCTGGGTTTTCAGAGGGCTTCGTAGTGATATGATCATCTTGGCATTCAGAGCACTTTTTGGAATTTACTATTTTTAGTAAATTCTATTTTTGGCAGTTTTCCAGATGAGCTCGGATTGGTTGACTTCTAGCTTCAGAATGATCAGTTGACTTCTTCAGTATTGGCTTCAGGGCACCGTCGGAGAAATAAGTTAAGTCATTTAAATTAAAAAGTCACGTTTTAATTATTATAATTTAACGTTGACCCTTGGCTTAGAATTAATGACTTAATGTTGTTTTTAAAAGTGGGCCCTTGAGGGTGGCGCCCTCATTAAGAGATGATTTGATTATTCCCTAAGTCAAAGCAAGGGTATGAGGGGCGCATATTTCAAGAATGATATTTAATTAAAATGTCAAACTAAAGCTTTGAAGGAAAAGTACGCCCATCCTTGAGGGGATTGGGTTTTGACCTAAAAGCTCATTTTAGGGTTTTGTGAAGTCAACGGAAGAATTATAAAAGGGAGTCTTGGTGCATCATTTCTTCATCTTGGAAAATATACCGTTATGCTGCCGGATTGACTCTGGACTGCTTCGAGGAATGAAGGCCTCCTAGTTTGGGCATCTCTTCTCGTTTGTAAGACAACGACTAGTGATGATTATTAGTCTAGTTTGTGAGTACTTTGAAGTTCGTGCATTGTAATCAGCATTCATCTCTTAGGATCAGATTTGGCATATTAGAGATTTCTGTTTCCAGTATTTTTGCTTTAGCAGATTTGTGTTTTCATTCATAAATCAAAAAAGACAAAACATATCATTGTGGGTATTGGATAATTCTCTTCCTTTGGTCTAGGCGCCCTTGAGTGTCAAATTGTAGAATTTTCATTGGAGAATCTGATTTTATAAAGCAAATCGCCCTTCTCAGCTGTAGCCGTACTTTTCTGTATCTTGGGATTTGTGCATTAAAAATCTGTTGCATTTTAAGCCAGCTTTTGGGTCTTGATTTGAGCGCACCCTCTCTATTAGTCATTTGCAATTGATATCGAGCTTTTTGAATGAGAAACGAGGAAGTTCCGAGCATTTTATTGGATCCTATGATGCTGGTTATATTTTGAAAGTGCAGGTCTGTAACAGCAGTTGGAGAAAATCTGCAACTCCTCTATTGATCGAGGTGGTAAGTCCTTTAAGAGCATGGAGAAGACTTCATTGAAGATTACCCAAGTCTGGCAAATGAGCAAGATTTCGTTTTAAGATTGTAAGCTGGCAGTAGTACTGACAGCCGTTTAAGTTCTTGCTTATCAGTTGTAATAGTCTTCTTCTTTCAGCAGTTGTTATTGTTTTATTTGACCTCCGCTCTATGGTCGCTACTATCCCATTCTGGGTTAGAAAGCACATTCTGGGTGTTGAGAGTTTTCAGCTTCCATTCATTTCCTTTCCAGCATTGAATTCTGTAATCACTCCGTCATATGGTCGCCCCTCACTCCGCATTGGATTGGGTAGCACATACTTGACGTTGAGTTCCTTTCTGTATGTAGAGAAGAAGATCCTCTAACCATATGCTCGCCATCATCGGCGCCATCCTTGGTTAGAGTTGCTTTTTGCATAAGCAGTTTAATTCAGATCCTCTGACCAATGCTCACACCTTGCCCACATCGAGATCCTGGCGTACATTCTGGTTAGAGTTGCTTTTTGCACGTTTTGGTTTATCCTCTAACCTTAACGGGTGCTTTGATTGAAATCTGTTAATTGAAAAAACAAAAAAAAATTGGCTTGGAATATTTCAGTCTCCATGTCAAATCCCAAGAACACCAAAATGACAAACTCAAGTAATCATCAAGAATGAATTTTATTTGCTTTTGATGCTCAATATATACTTCTCATGAGGAGGTTGATCCTTTTTGCATTTAATATCATTAAATAATGTGCTTTTGTTGACTTAGAAAAAATACCTTGATATGAGCGCCCAGTTAAATATTCACTTAAATGCACTTTTTCATGTGTCTTGGCCCCACTCATTAAAACCATTTTATAATTCACCTTTAATAATTAATGAATAATAAAGTCACCTTTATTATTAATTAAATAATAACAATTTGCTCAAATGAACTTATTTCACCAAGATCAATACTGCAAACACCATGTGTCCAGGTGCCCTGCCAAAAATAGTATCTCTGCAAATATGACTTACTATAAATAGTAAGTAGCCCAAACTAAGCAAATTTGGAGCATGCCAACCTTATAATCATTAATTTTTAATCTCATTCTATCACCAGATCTAATTATCACCCCCCAAGGCCCTTTATCTTTTAACATTTTCAATTTCTTCTTTTAAAAGATTATCCTTTATTGCCTTTGGCAACTCACCAAACTCCCAACGAAACCAAATGTTACACTTGAGAGACTCGTTAGCAACTATATCCGCATAGCAATTTCCCTCCCTATAGACATGTTGAATATAGAAATGTTTACAATGAACTCATCCTCAACACTCACTTTCAGACCTCCTGGCAAAAACCAACATCTCCTTATACAACCAAAATCATCCATAACCAAATGAGAGCCAAAACTCATATTTATAAAGTGAGGTAAGGATTAGGGCAACTTGCATTTGAGTTTGAATACATTTCCCTCTCATTTCACTTTATGAAATGTCATGAAATTACCCCAAGAGGGGTGTCCAACTTTTTGCCTGCAAAATTCTACTTTTGATTTTTAGCCCAAGCTAGGCATCCCACCTTATGAGGCATAACATTAGCCTTTAAAAATGATAAATAAACCTCTTTTCTAGGCATCCATTTGAAATACATGGCCCCTCTTTTAAAACAATGTTGTGCAACTAGGCCAAGGGGTCTACTCGTAAGGAAACTATTTGCACTTTTGTTCCCTTCTAAAATGACTTAAAGTTATCACTTAGGCACCAAGGTACCTTTTACTGTCCCCTCTGACCCTCAACTTTAAATTATAAAGTAACTTTATTTTAATTCATTTTCGAAGAGGAAAGCAAATATTTAAATATTCCAACCTTAGCAACCAAGAGCCTCAATTGAAATAATGTTGTTGAGGAGTAGCCTGACCGGGTCTAGCTTCTAAAAATAGACTTACTATTTTTAGTAAACTTACTAAAAATAGTAAAAACATCAAAAACACAAGCTAGAAAGATAATTGATGCACCAATGAGCTCACTGTAGACAATAAGCCACTAGACTGGTCCCCTACTAAAAATAGAAAGCCAAACTTGAAATATCGAAAAATCCCACAGTAAGGACTGGCACAACACATTAAAGCTCATCGAGCAGCTTCCACACATTTCCCAAACAGGAAACTGTAATGTCCCCGTTTTTGGCACTTCACTTTTTAGTGATTGATAGCCTTTCTCCAATGTGCTGTCGGCTAGTCAGTGGCAAAATTAGGGTTTCGCGTTTTGGAGGATGCTTTTGCTCGAGGTTGGGTGTTTTAATGGCGGATTCTTTCTGGGTTTCCAGAGAGCTACGCAGTGGTATGTTTTTCTTGGCATTCCGAGCACCTTCACGAATTTACTATTTTTAGTAAATTCTATTTCTGGCAGTGGTCCTCTTGGTCTCGGCACAGTTGACTTTCCTCTTCAGTCGACTCATTTGGTTTATTCAAATTCTGGCTTCGGGATGCAGTTTCGGAGAGATAAGTTCATTTCACTTAAATAACATTATATTTTAATGTTATATTACCCCTTGGCCTAGTCTATTGACTTAATATTGTTTTAAAAGGTGGTCTTTAAGGGTGGCGCCATCATTGAGTTAATTTTATAATTATTAAGGTTGAATTAAAGCCTTAAAATTGGATGCCAATATTAAGTGATGCATTCAATTAAAAAAGTCGAAATTGAAGCTTTGAAGAAAGGGATGCCATCTATTTGGAGGATTAGGGTTTGACTCTGAAAAGAAGATTAGGGTTTCGAGAAGGTCAACAGCAATTTATAAAAGGAAGCCTTTGGTTCTCTTTTCAGCATCTTATGTTTTATGATATTGTTATGCTGCCAAAATGGCTTTGGGACTGCTTCGAGGAATGAATGCCTCCTAGCTTGGCTCTTCTTCTTGCTTGAAAGATAGCAACTAGTTGAGAGATAGTTTGTAATAGGTTTGTCTTGCATTTCAGTTGAGTATCTTGCATTTATGGAGATCTAGATTTGCATTTCAGTCTCATTTTGAAGTTGCTAAAGTCAAGTTGAATTTGTAGTTACACTCATAAATCTGAAAATAAAAATACAGTCGTTCTGGGTATTGATTCATTGAGTTTCCTTGATAGTGGCAACCCTTCTTGCAAAAATTCAGATTTTAATATTGAGTGTTTATTTTTTAAAAGCAAAATCGCCTCTCTCTATTGGCCGTACCATTCTGGTCTGCCTGGCAAATGTTTAGAAAAAAGAATACTTCGATTTGTTAGTTGTTTCTTGGTCTAGTCCTCATTGCCATCATTATAGCTTTCGTTTGCATCAAGTCTCATGTCATTCTGGCAAGTATTGAGTGAGTTGTGAGCATTTTAGTGGATTCCAAAATTGTTGGTCATGACTGCTGAATGTATGTTTCTGTTCACAAGTCTCAAATCATAAACATTCTCCTTCTGGGTATTGTCTCATTGTGTTTCCCTGTTGGTGGCGACCCTTCATGAATATTTGCAGATTTTAATATGAAGTTTATGATTTTATAAAGCAAATTCGTCATTCCTTGAAAGCCATACTTCCTGGAGTGCCTGGGGATTCGTGCCAGTAATTAATAACCACTTTTAGTTGCCATTTCTTATTACTAAACTAGGCGCCATCATTTCGAAGGTCTATTGCATCAAACTTGAAGTCATTTGGGTCAGTTTTGAGTGATATATGAGCAATTTAGTGGGTTACAGGCATGCTGGTTATATAATTTAAAGTGCAGGTCTGTCATAACAAATTTGAGGAAATCTGCTTTCTCCTTCTTGGATTGGTGTTAGGAAATCATTAAAGGCTTTGTGAAAGATTCCTTATTGTTGCAGCAAATTGAAGAGCTCTAATACTTGATCTTGCAGGCATTATATATTTCATTGTAAGCTGAACAGTAGTACTGTCAGCACTCTCTTAGTCTTACTTTACTTTCTGTAATCGCAATTGTATTCCTTTGATCTCCGCCATATGGTCGCCTCATTTCCATACTGGAATTGGGTAGCACATACTTGGTGTTGAGTTTGCTTTCAGTATATTAGATGGTAGAGACCCTCTGACCACATGCTCGTCGTTCACCGGCGCATCCTTGGTTAGAGTTCTTGTATAAGCATTTCAATTAAGACCTTCTGACCATATGCTCGCCATCATTCGCGCCATCCTTGGTTAGAGTTCCTTCCAGCTTTGTTTCGGCATTCAAATCCTCTGACCAATGCTCACGCCTTGCCCTCATCGGGATCCTAGTGTACATTCTGGTTAGAGTTGCTTCAGCATCGTTTTGGTTTAGAGCTAAGCTTAACGGGTGCGTTTGTTTGTAATTTGCAATTGAAAAAACAAAAAAAAAATTGGTTCGGAATATTTCAATGGTATCAGAGCCAAGATCCTGCCATCCTGTGAAAGTAGTCACTGATTTAATTGTCAGATGAGTGACAGAGATACCAAACACTACGTACAGAGAGAGATGACTACAGAAAAGTCTGTACTTGAGTTAATGCAGGAACTGTTTATGCTAATGAAGGATCCTGACATAAGGTGGGGAATCAGAATGATTTATGCTAAGTCTGAAAGTCGGGATAGAAAGGTGCACACGTCACATCAGAATGATCGTGAGCTTGATGAAGATACCTTGACAAATGAAGAGTGTGTGGTAGAGCCTCATAATACGCCCCTTGACTTGCATGCGATAGCAAATGAAGAAGTGCAAGTTGAAGGACATACTATTGGTAATGATGCTGGTAATGATTCCAATGTGTTTGTACCTCCTCTTGTTGAAGATTTAGTGATGGATAATTCTCCTCTTGTTGTTGTTCAAACTCCTCAAGATTTTTCACAAAATGAATTTATGACAAGTGATCAAGAAGACCTTTTTGGCATGCATATGACTGTTCATGATGAGATCAGAAAGACACCTATAGATGATGGATTCATTGAAGATAAGAATGATAAAGTTTTCCAAACAGCTAGCACTAGAGATTCTTTACTTCATTACAGTGATGGTGTCAAGGGTGGTTTTGGGTTTGATCATCAAACCAAACCATTGGAAATAAATATTAATGAGGATGACAGTTTAAGTGAATTGGGTGGTGAGCTATTCAAAGAGTCGACACTCCAAAAGAAGCACGAAGAGCTCATTCCTTTTGATCAAAACAGTCAGCCTCTTACTATTTGGGATCCAGGTGTGGAGTCATCTAGTGAAGATAAGGAACTAGTGTGGGATGAATTCCCTTTTCCTCCGGATGAAGATCAAAAAACAGATTGCATTGCAAACTATGAGGTAGCCCTTGGAGGAGGAGTTGCCTTTGAAGAAGAAGACTGCCTAGCCAAGCTCCATAATGATCTCTTTGAAGTAGTTGCAGCCACTAAAGAGGAATATGTGGTTACAAAAACCTTCCGAACAGCGGACAAATATGATTACTTGAGCAGATTGGATGCTGGCATAATGTTTGATCAAGGAGGCAGTGATGAAGAAGAAGAGCTAGAAGACCATATGGCTCTTGAAGATGTAGAGTTTGAAGGTGTTACCAAGCCCGAATCTGATTTTTCAATGCATGAAGTTGGTTGCAAACTTAGGGTCGAAGAAATTGTGGAATGTGTTCCTCTCCATGACATTGAGCATTTTCCTCTAATGGAGGGAGAAAGACATTAAAGCTGGAACAGCTATGATGGCAGCGAGGGCACAAAACAAAGTTCTGATTTTGAAAATCAGTCAGCTTCCAATCCGCCATCTTTGCATATTCTTGAGTGGGAGGATCAAGTCAAAGAGTCCCTTAAGAGGGAAGTGCGAGTTCTATCCCAATTTGATTGCACTCACAGTTTGATTGAAGATTTCTACTCGAAGGCTCAACTTGAAGAAAGAAGAAGAGGAGTTAAGGATGAAGTTGCTCTTCTCAACTTGCAACTTATCAGAGACTCTTGGGAGACATTGAAATCAGATTGCATACACTTGATTGCAGATTGGGATCATGCCGTTGAACTTGCAAAGAAGACCTTCAGTGCTTTCCAAGGGAAAGAGAGAAAGGTTGATGAGCTTACTCATGAGCTTGAATCAACAAAGGCTATGCTCGAAGAAACTCTAGTAGCATTAATGGAGGTAGAAGATCAATTTGCTGATTTCAAACCTTCTAAGGAGCAAGAGAATGCACATAGAGCTGAAGAAATCGAGCAAGTCATTAAAGAGCTCGATAGTCTTGAAGGAGAGTTTGATCTTGTAGGTTTCACAAGAAAATCAGAAATTGCTAGTGCTGATTTGGAGCAGCAAGATGGAAGGAA
>CM021107.1:511579836-511621096 GCA_007115665.2 Sequoiadendron giganteum | reverse complement strand
CTTATTATGATTATATTAAAATATTATGTGTCTTTGCCATTTTGATTATTTAGAATTATTTCGTTAATGATTTTTTTATGAATATTATAATCATTATTATAATATTAGTTTATGTTTATACTTTATATTTATTTAATATCCACTATATCATAATGATTATAATATTTGTTATTTTAATATCGATAATATAATTATAATTATAATATTGTCTTATGACAATTATAATTATAAGGATATCGAAATGATTGTATGGATTATTAATAATTTTAAATATGTACTTTGTTATCTTTATTGTCACAGTTTTGGGGACATGACAGACTCAACATTGAAAAGGCTACGGAACGACTTTTCGCCTTCGTGAGCTTTCCCTTTTCCATTTTCTTTGAGTTATTATAAATCATACCTGGTATTTCTACGCTGTGCTTTGACAAGATAGAAATATCGGCATTACTGCTGTTGATTAAGTTTAAGTTATCAGATCTAAAGCTTTTCATTGTGAAGCATTGTAAACATCTTCACTGAAAAAAGAGAGAAGTATGAATGTAACACCCTCCCCCCTCCCCCCCCATTTCATGAGTACAGTGTACATTTTGTAAGTATTCCTTTTAAGTTTACTATAGCTTCCATTAGCAGTAAGAAGGGTGCCAACCCTTTCTCAGAGGAGAGATTATATCTCACATAGCTGTGGCTGAAGTCTAGATGGCGTAATCTGTTGAAAAGTTGATTACACTATTTTCACCCAACAGGATCATATGCTCACACTCTTATTCTTATTGTGTTCTAAAGTTGGAAACATGGTGATTCTATATTCATCAAGGGAGCAATTTGGATTGTTGGGTAGTATTCTTTAGTTGTTTAGTTATACAAAGTAACAGATCAGGCACATCATATGTTCAATGCTTATATTTGTTTTCTAGAGTTAGGGGCCACTTTAATGACTAAGTATACATTCTTTCATTGCCTGAACTATTTGCAATAAACATACTATGTAATTTTGGAGCTTGATGTTTTTGATCTATTTTTATTAATATGAAATAATTGAGAAACATAAAACTTAGATTTTTGAATTTCCCAATTTTCCTATAAATATAAATATATTGTTGTTCCCTGTTGTCCCAGAAGTATGGCCTTTTATACTGCCGTCCTCAAAACACGTTCTTCTGCCCTTTACTATCTCTGTACAAAAATGCCATGGAACATAGCTATGAAGTTTTTGTGACAAAAGTGATGTTTAATTCGTTTCAGTTGGCAGGGCATACATTAAACATGTCATGTTCCATTAATCTCAACCACAGGGAAGTGATTCAGGTATTTGTAGGGTTAATCGAAGTGCGCTTTTTACATTGGGAGCAAGCAAAAGAGGCAAAGAGAGCTTACTAATATGACTGCTATACAAAGAAGGAATACAAAAAGGAGAAGGTTTGGTGAGGTCCTAATGTCTTATAGGAATGAGTAGAAGAGTAATGGAGATGATTTTAGCATATTACATAGATAAGTTTACTTAATTCTATATGGAATTTTTTTATTTGAATTTATTGCCTTACAAAAATGGATTAACAGAATATAAATTTTTTTTATTGGAATTTATGCCATTAATACATGAGAAAAAAAAGCTTGTTTAAATCATCTCAAGCTAATCAGCTATAAAAGACTATCATCCTTTTCTTGGAAAGTTGACTGAATGAATGGCCCATCTTCTGATTGGTCTCTTGCTCTATTAATAGAGCACTTTTATACATTTCCTTCTCTGATGTTTTGAAAGACACAAATATTGGAGGTAGATTCATTTGGTGGAAATAATGCTTTTCATTACAGGAGAGAAATTTTTAAAGGCCATGGGATTAGCTTGGATGCAATTTTTTCATACAAGGCTGAAATTCTTTCTTGGAAAGTTGACTGAATGAATGGTCCATCTTCTGATTGGTCTCTTGCTCTATTAATAGAGCACTTCTATACATTTCCTTCTTTGATGTTTTGAAAGACACAAATATTGGAGGTAGATTCATTTGGTGGAAATAATGTTTTTCATTACAGGAGAGAAATTTTTAAAGGCCATGGGATTAGCTTGGATGCAATTTTTTCATACAAGGCTGAAATTCTATTAAAAAGGGAAAAATATTTACGGTTGTCATAGTGCTGGTCTAGATAGGGCACTTGGACACCGACTTTCTTCTGAAAATAAGGACTTACATTCCATTTCAGCAAAGTGTGAATAAGGACTTAAAGATGAGCAACAAACTTTGACCCCAAACAAGGGCTAATACAAGGACAAAACTATCCGATTGAAGCATGATGATTTCAGAAATGTAGCATTATTTATGTTCACTTGATTAACTTGTGAAGACAAGAAATAGAGAATTGTATCTGTGGGCAATTCAATATGTAATTGGTTTAATGCAGGAAAAAATGTGTAACTGGTCTAGATTTATCAATGAAAGGATTCATACAGGTGGTGTGACAACATTATTTTACTTGCAAATTTTGTTATGATTGTTATTTAAGGGTTTTGATAAGTGAGAAATGTTTGATCCATATATGGAGTGGGTGACTGACATCTCACTAATGAGGTTTTAAAAGTATTGTCCGAGTCTATGAGAAAGGGAGCCTAGGATTGTGGGCTCATGATTAAAGAAAATCCCATAAGAGTCCACTTGAAATGATAGCTTTGTGCGACCCAAGGAGAAATAAAAAAGGAAATTGGTTGTTTTGGATGATACTAGCAGTATTTGGTTAGGTTTGAGGAGCCAACTGGAGAAAAAACCTGTTATGGGTATGTTGGCGTTTCAGTTCGCACCTTTGGTATGTGAATTAGAAATGGACAGCTATGCACAGATTAATTGCTCTTCGAATTAGGAGGGGAAGCTCCCTCTTTGCTCATGTTGCGTAAAGAAAGTAAACTAAACTAATTTGCCAATCTTTTTGTTCAGCTAAGAGCACAAGGTTTTAAAATTCAAGCACCGTAGTTGAGATTTTCTCTTTTGAATTTCAACTACGACTAAGCCTACTCTAATGACGTTTCTAACTACTCAAGTAAACTCAAATCTTGAGAGTTAGAAATGAACAAGTAATGATTCTTCAACACAAATACTTAAACAAACTTTCTCCCAACGCACATCTACCGTACTTTCAATGCAAGCTGAAATAGAGATCATGTAAGCAGAACACATGTAAAATGGAAATCTGAGACATTATATCAGGGCAGCAAAGTAGGCACCAGACTTTATTTTCTCAAATCTCAAGTAACCAAGATTACACTTCTGGGACAACAGGATTGTAGCAATAACAGGCTTACAGTTTAGCCATCAAACCAAAATGCACTTGACACATAACATAGGAATTGAACAATAAATTGCAGCTAAAGAAGGCTTGCAAATTTTCTCTTACACTAAGTGAACGATATTGAATAACAATTAGAAGGCACTAGTAGGCTTAGTGTTTTGTTATCACAAGCACGGTTAAAGAAAAATGGGCAAGGCTGCCCTTATTTATACACAAGCGAAGGAGTAGGGAACTCTAAAATCTCCTTGCTTTTACAACCAAGACTTGCCAACTCGCAAGCTTTATTTCTAAAACTAAAACAAGCTAACCATCTAACAACCTATGAAAGCAGAAGAATAGGGAAAGTGCCAACTGTTACATTTTGATTTCTTTCTCCTTCAAAGAATGGATAAGCATGAACCAATAATAGAAAGAAAGCATGAGATAAGAATGGAAAGAAAGCTGGGAGAAAGCATTGGGTTAACTGCTGCTTTAAATCTTGACCACATCAACCAAAAAGATGGAAATTGCCTTTCTATCAGGAGCATTGATACTATCTATAGCAAAATTTTGCTTTTCGAGAATCTCTTCACCTTCTGCAATTGAACTTAGAAAAACTTTCATATCTTTAGCTGCTTTGATTAAATCTTGCTAATTTTGGCGGCTTTGCAATTGGAGTAATGACCTTTTATAAATATATCATCTTGCTTCAACATATCTTTTTTACCCTATGTGCGACCATCCTCTGTGTCTTCTGCAGCTTTTGTACTTCTGACACTTATCCCAATTTTTCAACAGAGCGTATTGTAAAACTCTTTTCCACACCTTTTCACGTTCTTCAACTAAGATGATGTTTTTTGTCCATGGTGGTATTGAAAAAGCACTTCTCAACATCATTCGTTTAGATAATCATGATACAACACTTGTTTGGCTTTGAATTCGATGGGAGAGTACTCTATGCTAAAAAACTTGAAGTTTGACTGTAAACTCGACTATGCTCGGACAAGTTTTGCACAAAAGCTAAAAATAGCTTGCTGATTTTTCTTCTTCAAACTGGCAGATTTTTCGAAAATAATCTGAGATATGGGTTTTGTAGAGAATCTTGTTGCAAAAAGACCCAGATCGTTCGATTTTGAAAATTGTTGATGGCTGGTTGAAAAAGCAAAAACCCTAAAATTTTAGGATTTGTAATGTCCCCTTCGAGCCTGATCTTTTCAGTGACCGTTGGCCTATTTCGGAGACCCGTAGGCTAGTCGGAAGGTAAAATTAGGGTTTCCTATTTTGAAGGATGTTCTGGCTCAGAGTTGGTTGTTTCAATAGCGGATTCTTTCTGGGTTTTCAGAGAGCTTCGCATTGGTATATTCTTCTTGGCATTCTGAGCATCTTCAGGAATTTACTATTTTTAGTAAATTCTATTCCGGGCAGTGAACCTGTTGGTCTTGGCACAGTTGACCTTCCTCTTCAGTTGACTCAAGTGGCTTATTCAGTTTCTAGCTTCGGAATGCAGTTTTAGAGAGATAAGCTCATTCTATTTAAATAACATTATATTTTAAGGTTATTTTATCACCTTGGCCTAGTCTATTAACTTAATGTTATTTTAAAAAGTGGACTTGAAGGGTGGCGCCATCATTGAGTTAATATTGAATTTATTAAGGTTGATTTAAAAGCCTTAAGTGGGACGCCATTTCCAAGGTTATAAATTAATAATTAAAAGTCAAAATTACAGCTTGAAGAAAAGGACGCCATTTGCTGAAGGATTAGGGTTTGACTCTTAAAAGAAGGTTAGGGTTTCGAGAAGGTCAACGGAAAATTATAAAAGGAAGCCTTGGGTTCTCATTTGATCATCTTATGTTTTATGATATTGTTATGCTGCCGGAATGGCTTTGGGACTGCTTCGAGGAATGAATGCCTCCTAGCTTGGCTCTTCTTCTTGCTTGAAAGATAGCAACTAGTTGAGAGATAGTTTGTAATAGGTTTTTCTTGCATTTCAGTTGAGTATCTTGCATTTATGGAGTTCTAGATTTGCATTTCAGTCTCATTTTGAAGTTGCTGAAGTCAAGCTGAATCTGTAGTTTCACTCATAAATCTGAAAATAAAAATACAGTCGTTCTGGGTATTGATTCATTGAGTTTCCTTGATAGGGGCGACCCTTCTTGCAAAGATTCAGATTTTAATATTGAGTATTTATTTTTTAAAAGCAAAATTGCTTCTCTCTATTGGCCGCACCATTCTGGTCTGCTTGGCAAATGTTTAGAAAAAAGAATACTTCGATTTGTTAGCTGTTTCTTGGTCTAGTCCTCATTGCCATCATTATAGCTTTCATTTGCATCAGGTCTCATGTCATTCTGGCAAGTATTGAGTGAGTTGTGAGCATTTTAGTGGATTCCAGAGTTGCTGGTCATGATTGCTGAATGTATGTTTCTGTTCACAAGTCTCAAATCATAAACATTCTCGTTTTGGGTATTGTCTCATTGTGTTTCCCTATTGGTGGCGACCCTTCATGAATATTTGCAGATTTTAATATGAAGTTTGTGATTTTATAAAATAAATTCGTCATTCCTTGAAAGCCGTACTTCCTGGAGTGCCTGGGGATTCGTACCAGTAATTAATAACCACTTTTAGTTGCCATTTCTTATTACTAAACTAGGCGCCATCATTTTGAAGGTCTATTGCATCAAACTTGAAGTCATTTGGGTCAGTTTTGAGTGATATATGAGCAATTCAGTGGGTTACAGACATGCTGGTTATATAATTTAAAGTGCAGGTCTGTCATAACAGATTTGAGGAAATTTGCATTCTCCTTCTTGGATTGGTGTTAGGAAATCATTAAAGGCTTGTGAAAGATTCCTTATTGTTGCAGCAAATTGAAGAGCTCTAATACTTGATCTTGCAGGCATTATATATTTCATTGTAAGCTGAACAGTATTACTGTCAGCACTTCTCTTAGTCTTACTTTACTTTCTGTAATCGCAATTGTATTCCTTTGATCTCCGCCATATGGTCGCCTCATTTCCATACTGGAATTGGGTAGCACATACTTGGTGTTGAGTTTGCTTTCAGTATATTAGATGGTAGGGACCCTCTGACCACATGCTCGTCGTTCGCCGGCGCATCCTTGGTTAGAGTTCTTGTATAAGCATTTCAATTAAGACCCTCTGACCATATGCTCGCCATCATTGGCGCCATCCTTGGTTAGAGTTCCTTCCAGCTTTGTTTCGGCATTCAGATCCTCTGACCAATGCTCACGCCTTGCCCTCATCGGGATCCTAGTGTACATTCTGGTTAGAGTTGCTTCAGCATCGTTTTGGTTTAGAGCTAACCTTAACGGGTGCGTTTGTTTGTAATTTGCAATTGAAAAAACAAAAAAAAAATTGGTTCGGAATATTTCAATGGTATCAGAGCCAAGATCCTGCCATCCTGTGAAAGTAGTCACTGATTTAATTGTCAGATGAGTGACAGAGATACCAAACACTACGTACAGAGAGAGATGACTACAGAAAAGTCTGTACTTGAGTTAATGCAGGAACTGTTTATGCTAATGAAGGATCCTGACATAAGGTGGGGAATCAGAATGATTTATGCTAAGTCTGAAAGTCGGGATAGAAAGGTGCACACGTCACATCAGAATGATCGTGAGCTTGATGAAGATACCTTGACAAATGAAGAGTGTGTGGTAGAGCCTCATAATACGCCCCTTGACTTGCATGCGATAGCAAATGAAGAAGTGCAAGTTGAAGGACATACTATTGGTAATGATGCTGGTAATGATTCCAATGTGTTTGTACCTCCTCTTGTTGAAGATTTAGTGATGGATAATTCTCCTCTTGTTGTTGTTCAAACTCCTCAAGATTTTTCACAAAATGAATTTATGACAAGTGATCAAGAAGACCTTTTTGGCATGCATATGACTGTTCATGATGAGATCAGAAAGACACCTATAGATGATGGATTCATTGAAGATAAGAATGATAAAGTTTTCCAAACAGCTAGCACTAGAGATTCTTTACTTCATTACAGTGATGGTGTCAAGGGTGGTTTTGGGTTTGATCATCAAACCAAACCATTGGAAATAAATATTAATGAGGATGACAGTTTAAGTGAATTGGGTGGTGACCTATTCAAAGAGTCGACACTCCAAAAGAAGCACGAAGAGCTCATTCCTTTTGATCAAAACAGTCAGCCTCTTACTATTTGGGATCCAGGTGTGGAGTCATCTAGTGAAGATAAGGAACTAGTGTGGGATGAATTCCCTTTTCCTCCGGATGAAGATCAAAAAACAGATTGCATTGCAAACTATGAGGTAGCCCTTGGAGGAGGAGTTGCCTTTGAAGAAGAAGACTGCCTAGCCAAGCTCCATAATGATCTCTTTGAAGTAGTTGCAGCCACTAAAGAGGAATATGTGGTTACAAAAACCTTCCGAACAGCGGACAAATATGATTACTTGAGCAGATTGGATGCTGGCATAATGTTTGATCAAGGAGGCAGTGATGAAGAAGAAGAGCTAGAAGACCATATGGCTCTTGAAGATGTAGAGTTTGAAGGTGTTACCAAGCCCGAATCTGATTTTTCAATGCATGAAGTTGGTTGCAAACTTAGGGTCGAAGAAATTGTGGAATGTGTTCCTCTCCATGACATTGAGCATTTTCCTCTAATGGAGGGAGAAAGACATGAAAGCTGGAACAGCTATGATGGCAGCGAGGGCACAAAACAAAGTTCTGATTTTGAAAATCAGTCAGCTTCCAATCCGCCATCTTTGCATATTCTTGAGTGGGAGGATCAAGTCAAAGAGTCCCTTAAGAGGGAAGTGCGAGTTCTATCCCAATTTGATTGCACTCACAGTTTGATTGAAGATTTCTACTCGAAGGCTCAACTTGAAGAAAGAAGAAGAGGAGTTAAGGATGAAGTTGCTCTTCTCAACTTGCAACTTATCAGAGACTCTTGGGAGACATTGAAATCAGATTGCATACACTTGATTGCAGATCGGGATCATGCCGTTGAACTTGCAAAGAAGACCTTCAGTGCTTTCCAAGGGAAAGAGAGAAAGGTTGATGAGCTTACTCATGAGCTTGAATCAACAAAGGCTATGCTCGAAGAAACTCTAGTAGCATTAATGGAGGTAGAAGATCAATTTGCTGATTTCAAACCTTCTAAGGAGCAAGAGAATGCACATAGAGCTGAAGAAATCGAGCAAGTCATTAAAGAGCTCGATAGTCTTGAAGGAGAGTTTGATCTTGTAGGTTTCACAAGAAAATCAGAAATTGCTAGTGCTGATTTGGAGCAGCAAGATGGAAGGAACGAATTCCTAGTGTATGACAATCCTCTTTTTGAACCGGGTGAAGAGGAAGCTTATGAGAAACATTCCTTTGTGGTAGATGATGGGACTTCAAGCCTTGAGGAAATCACTTTTGACACCATTGTTGAAGAGGGAAGTTCTAGCACTTCTTCTAGCAATGGAACAAGGATGCATAAGTTGCATAATGAGGACTTACCTGCTGCTCCTAGTCTCCCCATTCAGGAGGTGGAAAATCAAGAAGCATGGTGGAATGAGGTCACTAATCTTGATGGTCAACAAAGGGATGATTGGCACTCCGATGAAGAGTTCATTCATTTTCTGATGTGGATGCTTGTCAGATTCCTATCGGACTTCCTGCTTACACCATCTTCTCTAAGAATAACTAATTTCATAATGGAGTTTGATGAAGGGTCCATTGAATCCTTCCAGCAATTCTTCTCTCATGATTTTGAATTTGACTTTCTCAATGAATTCAGATTTGTTGAGTACTTCTTGGAGTTTCAAGGTGCGATGATTCAAATAGAAAGTATTTCCCAAAGCATTCTAGTAAAAATAATTCTCCATTTGCAGAATGGCTCTTCTTTACTTATGATGTGGGGCCCTGGTATCAGCTTGCTTTTGACATGTGTCAAGAAGGTATGTTGGAGTGATGAGCCTCAAATTCACTGTCCTTTGGATGTTGTTACCTTCTTTGTCAGTCATTTGAAGTTCACTCCTAATGATCAATGGGAGTTTTGGAAAGTAAAGTTGAGCAAGGATTGGTACTTGGATGTGATGGGATCTTCAGTGGGTTTATTTTCGGCTGTAGCTATGAGTAGACATGATGTTTTGGGTGCTGATTTTCAGTTTGGCAACAGCTATCTATCTCCTTGGATGCTGATTTTCATAAAATCAGATTTCAAGTTGATCATTTCAGTCTTGTTGGGTTGCTGGTTCATTCAATTTCAGACCTTCCAATTTCTTTCGAGGGACAATTTATGGCTTCAAATGAGAGAATTGGTGGTGTGGACTGAGCACGATCAGAATTTGGAAAGAAACCATACTTATTCTAATGGTTTTCTTGGTACATATTCTTGTACAAATAATTGGAGCAGCAGACCATCGCTCGACTTGGCTTGGCATTTCGAGACTCCTAATGCTGAGATCCTGTTCAATGTCTTGATTCTACATTCTGAGACTCTTGGGGTTGGAATTGTGAGAAACTTCTTCAGACTTCATAGTTGTGCCATGATAATTCAGCGGAGGCATAGGGAATTCATGTGGAATCATGAGTTTGAGTTTGTTGAGTTCTTGCAAAGGATAGCCTTCCTCTTTGCAAGAAGAGTTGAAGATGTCACATTTGCAGTCATGGTTTCGTTTGTTACCATGTGGAGGTATGCTGAGGAGATTAGTTATGAGTTGAGTGACCTATCCTTCTTCTTGCCTAGAATTGTGGTTGACAGTGGAATTGTTGTTACTGTTGACTTTGGGCATCTTGGACGTGAGACGTTGCATGATATTGATCTTAGTCCTTTAAGATCTTTCAGTTTGATTATCATGGATGGTAACACTTTGGAGTTACAAGGGAGGTTAGTGCAGCATTGGCATGATGTTTTCACTGATGTGATTAGAGTGGTGCAGTAGTGGCATGGTGGGTCCTTCCTGAGATGGATTTGGGAACCTGGGATCATACTTGTTTTGGTATGGATCAGTTTTAAATTTTCTGGAGTTATGGCGATATTGCTTGAGGACAAGCAATTTTGGGAAGGGCGGACTGTAATGTCCCCGTTTTTGGAACTTCACTTTTTAGTGATTGATAGCCTTTTTCCAGTGTGCTATCGGCTAGTCAGTGG
Organism: Sequoiadendron giganteum; assembly: GCA_007115665.2. NCBI lineage: Eukaryota > Viridiplantae > Streptophyta > Pinopsida > Cupressales > Cupressaceae > Sequoiadendron > Sequoiadendron giganteum. The sequence continues at coordinate 511,610,713 of CM021107.1, read as the reverse complement.
CAAAATTAGGGTTTCACATTTTGGAGGATGCTTTTGCTCGGGGTTGGGTGTTTTAATGGCGGATTCTTTATGGGTTTCCAAGGAGCTACGTAGTGGTATGTTTTTCTTGGCATTCCGAGCACCTTCACGAATTTACTATTTTTAGTAAATTCTATTTCTGGCAGTGGTCCTCTTGGTCTCGGCACAGTTGACTTTCCTCTTCAGTCGACTCATTTGGTTTATTCAAATTCTGGCTTCGGGATGCAGTTTCGGAGAGATAAGTTCATTTCACTTAAATAACATTATATTTTAATGTTATATTACCCCTTGGCCTAGTCTATTGACTTAATATTGTTTTAAAAGGTGGTCTTTAAGGGTGGCGCCATCATTGAGTTAATTTTATAATTATTAAGGTTGAATTAAAGCCTTAAAATTGGATGCCAATATTAAGTGATGCATTCAATTAAAAAAGTCGAAATTGAAGCTTTGAAGAAAGGGATGCCATCTATTTGGAGGATTAGGGTTTGACTCTGAAAAGAAGATTAGGGTTTCGAGAAGGTCAACAGCAATTTATAAAAGGAAGCCTTTGGTTCTCTTTTCAGCATCTTATGTTTTATGATATTGTTATGCTGCCAAAATGGCTTTGGGACTGCTTCGAGGAATGAATGCCTCCTAGCTTGGCTCTTCTTCTTGCTTGAAAGATAGCAACTAGTTGAGAGATAGTTTGTAATAGGTTTGTCTTGCATTTCAGTTGAGTATCTTGCATTTATGGAGTTCTAGATTTGCATTTCAGTCTCATTTTGAAGTTGCTGAAGTCAAGCTGAATCTGTAGTTTCACTCATAAATCTGAAAATAAAAATACAGTCGTTCTGGGTATTGATTCATTGAGTTTCCTTGATAGGGGCGACCCTTCTTGCAAAAATTCAGATTTTAATATTGAGTGTTTATTTTTTAAAAGCAAAATCGCCTCTCTCTATTGGCCGTACCATTCTGGTCTGCCTGGCAAATGTTTAGAAAAAAGAATACTTCGATTTGTTAGTTGTTTCTTGGTCTAGTCCTCATTGCCATCATTATAGCTTTCGTTTGCATCAAGTCTCATGTCATTCTGGCAAGTATTGAGTGAGTTGTGAGCATTTTAGTGGATTCCAGAATTGTTGGTCATGACTGCTGAATGTATGTTTCTGTTCACAAGTCTCAAATCATAAACATTCTCCTTCTGGGTATTGTCTCATTGTGTTTCCCTGTTGGTGGCGACCCTTCATGAATATTTGCAGATTTTAATATGAAGTTTATGATTTTATAAAGCAAATTCGTCATTCCTTGAAAGCCGTACTTCCTGGAGTGCCTGGGGATTCGTGCCAGTAATTAATAACCACTTTTAGTTGCCATTTCTTATTACTAAACTAGGCGCCATCATTTCGAAGGTCTATTGCATCAAACTTGAAGTCATTTGGGTCAGTTTTGAGTGATATATGAGCAATTTAGTGGGTTACAGGCATGCTGGTTATATAATTTAAAGTGCAGGTCTGTCATAACAGATTTGAGGAAATCTGCTTTCTCCTTCTTGGATTGGTGTTAGGAAATCATTAAAGGCTTTGTGAAAGATTCCTTATTGTTGCAGCAAATTGAAGAGCTCTAATACTTGATCTTGCAGGCATTATATATTTCATTGTAAGCTGAACAGTAGTACTGTCAGCACTTCTCTTAGTCTTACTTTACTTTCTGTAATCGCAATTGTATTCCTTTGATCTCCGCCATATGGTCGCCTCATTTCCATACTGGAATTGGGTAGCACATACTTGGTGTTGAGTTTGCTTTCAATATTAGATGGTAGGGACCCTCTGACCACATGCTCGTCGTTCGCCGGCGCATTCTTGGTTAGAGTTCTTGTATAAGCATTTCAATTAAGACCCTCTGACCATATGCTCGCCATCATTCACGCCATCCTTGGTTAGAGTTCCTTCCAGCTTTGTTTCGGCATTCAGATCCTCTGACCAATGCTCACGCCTTGCCCTCATCGGGATCCTGGTGTACATTCTGGTTAGAGTTGCTTCAGCATCGTTTTGGTTTAGAGCTAACCTTAACGGGTGCGTTTGTTTGTAATTTGCAATTGAAAAAACAAAAAAAAAATTGGTTCGGAATATTTCAAAAACCCTACACTATCTGCCTATCGGACCAATTACTAAAAATAGTAAGTGTGTCAGAACCAAACTAATCTGAAAGAGGACATCGAAAATGGGGACATTACAACATGGTGGTCATTCTAGGGTTTTTATTCAATCAAAAATTACAAAAAACTTTTTGTCTTGAGTTGAAATGCATTTCAGCCATTTTCCCTAGGTGAATCCAAAAGAAACATATGTTTGGTTCTCTTTTCCATAAGCATGAATCACCCCAAAACATACCACTTAATTGTACACAACAATTATATATTGTTTAAATTAGGTTGCTTTTTGTTTTAGAGAGCTTTCCCTTCTAATTCAAAGAATGGTTCTAATGAGTTATTTGTTGATGTTATTAGCAGCGTTGGGATACTTCTTCCAGCGATCTCCTTAATTGTGATAAATTAAATTATAGCCTATAGCTATTTAATTTATATGATATCGAATTAAATAAAGAGGCATGATCTTCTATGGAGGCCGACCTTGTACATATTGGAGATCGAATTAAGAAAATAATATTTTCTTGGCCGACTTGGTAAAATTATTGTAATTACTAATGAGGTCGACCTCATGAAGAGCCTCATTGTTTTCTATAAATACAAGGTCACTTCAATTCATTTGATCCTCAAGTTCATTCATCACAATTCACATTCCTAAAAGAAGTTCATACTTGAGCGGCAGATCATCTTATAGCAGCAGTGAATCATCATCTTGCAGCAGCAGGTCTTCATTTTGTTGCAGCAAACTGATTTCAAGGAGAAGCACTTTCATTGTATCTTTGCATCTAGGAGAGGTGCTATTATTCATTGTGTCAAATTTGGCCATGTGTTGGGCCTGAGTTGTAAGCAGATTTCTGCACTTGTTCCAAAATATATAAGTGATGTATTTGTTGGGTTTTTCCCCTCGATTTTGGAGGGTTTTCCCAGGGTATCTTATGGTGTTCATTGTCTTATGTGTTGCATTTTCTGATTGCTTTCATGTCTGATTCGGAAAACTAACATGGTATCAGAGTGGGTTTAAGATCCGATCAGATTTGTAGAGAACAGCATCCTTGGGATCAAGGAATGACAATGGTTACTGAATTAACATTGGTTCTTGTCAACTTGAAGCAATCTTAGCCATCAGTCGAATTGTTTTCTGGAGAGTGCTCAGATGTACCAAGCTTTAGAGGAAGCAAATTACCATCGTTGTGACCGAGCCTCACGGCTCTGGCCAAGCAATCTGCGCAATCGCTTAGGACTCTTGTGGATAGTCATCCTGGGTGCATTCTTCACGACAGTTGATGGTTCACGAGATCTTCACAACGGATGAGTACCTTAGAAGATTGCTATCAGAGAGAACTCGACACCAGAAGTTGTAGGGTGTTGACTTGTTACATCCGTGGAACATCATTATCACAATCGAGTGTTTGCGATTTAAGTTATGTGGATCATCACTTCTATGAGTCGGGAATTCTAAAAGAAATTTGGTTCAAGAAGAGGGATCCCGAACTCATGAATAGCAGAGGCATGAATAACAACTCGAGATGGTAGTAATCACGAACTTCAAAATCAACTCAACTGTAGGAAAAAACGTTGCGGGTATATGCTTCAGACGTTACTGATGCGCTCGAGATTCATGATTCTTGTGTCTGAGGATGTCCCGATCGGAAGGAAGGAGAATGGTATTGCGCACGAGATTGATCAAGGCTCCATTCAAGAAGGTAATAGCGATGAGATGATGAACATGATCCTTTCTCACATGTGTGGCACAGAGAATATCGTTTGAGAGCAAAGATGGGAAGGCTACATTGCTTCAAAATTGACTCGAATCTTAGCAGATGAGCCACAATGGAATGAGTGTGTGTGGATTTCTGATCTTAGAGTAAGGGCGTTCAGCAATGCAATCCGTGTGATACTGAATACTATTATCAGACGGGTGGCAAGAGCTAAAGGCTACGAAGCCACAGATCAATCGCCGAAATCACTACTCCTTCTTGGAAATGTTGTTAATGCTAAGTCGACCTAAATATTTAGAGTCATGTGATATGTGGATAGAATGGAATTCACGAGTTGCCTACGTCGTCGATAACGGGAGTAGCATGAGTACTGTTAGCCAATACCTCTCAGAAATTGAAGTTCATGGCTGGACGAAAACCCGAACATGAATGATCTGATTATTATGAGTGTTGGTGCCTCTGCGACTTTGGATCAGAGCCACTTCTATGATCGGAATTTCTGAAGCGATCGATGCCACTGAAAAGGTGGAGAGAGAAGTTCTTTTTTTTTTGTGATTGTTGCTCGAGGATTTCAATCTCTCATTTTCTACGTACAGAATTTTGAGTTCCATGAGATAAGTATTTCATGCTTGAATAATGTTAATGAATTTTATGTAGTTATTAATTCATATCATAACATTAAGATAGTAAATCATGTATGCTTCTAGCATTGGTATTTCTCTTCAAAATAGTTGAGTTATATGAACTATTAAGTAATCTCTTCTTAATGTGCATTAGGATGAACCAAGAGATTGCTTTCAAGAGAAGAAGAGAATGGAGCCACTGCTTGCAGCCATGGGACTGAGTTGGTGGCTGAAGTCATCTCTCGAAAAGGAAGAGCCTATTCAGGTTGTCATTGTAATCAGTTTTTTCGAAGAGGAGAAATTTAACGTTCAGAGGGAGTTTTGTGACTCATGGAGAAGAAGTTGCAAGGCCTGATGCTAAATCCTTTAAGTGCCTCTTCAGCAGTTGAGTTCAGAATTGCTCAAGTCAGTCAACTTGGATTTAACAATGGTAGCTCCGCAAACCTATTCAGATTAGAGTGATCTGGGATGAGGTTGAAGAGGACAGTTCTGAATCTCTACAGAGGTCTATGTTGGAAACCATTTCTCTAAGGCAAGCATTACAGGCAATCTCAAACAATGAGGTCAGGAGGTTGATGCAAGTGGTTGAAGATTCAGAGGGAGCCTATTGAACCTAAAGAAGATGGTTGTGTTGCTAATCGGAAGAGTACCTCTGGATGTTGTTTGAGGTCTGCGATGATATCCTGGTGTAGCAAAAAGCAATCTTCAGTGGCATTGAATACAATAGAGTCCGAGTACATTGCAGCTCGTGAAGCAGTGTGGCTTCGAAAGCTCCTTGCAAGATTGTTTGGACAATCAATGGAGCCGACTGTCATCCATTGGGATAATCAAAGCTTTGAGAAGCTTTCTGTCATTCCAATGTTTCATGATAGAACTAAGCATACCACTATATCAGAGATATGGTATTGAGGAAAGCAATTCAGTTGAGGTATATCAGCACTGATGGGCAGATGGCAAGACATTCTCACCAAGCATCTCTTCAGGATAAAGTTTTTGTACCTTCGAGACAAGCTTGGTATGGTCGAGAATACAGCCTTAATTGAGAAGGAGTTGCAGTATTAGTATTCCTCTTTAATGAGTTCTTCTCTGAGAGAAGTTTGAGGTGAAATACCTTGTTAATGAGTTCTTCTCTAAGAGAAGTTCGAGGTGAAATCCCTCGGTTATGAGTTCTCTGCAAGAGAAATTCGAGGTGAAATCCCTTATTTCCACCCTCTGGGAGAGCCATGGTGGATGTCATGTGCGTGACTCCATGACAGCATCACGTGACAGAGTCCATGATGATTTCTCTTGTACTTGTGTTTCACCCTCTAGGAGAGCCATGGTGAAAGTCACGGTGAGGTGACAACATTACATTGAGTGATGAGCACTTGTACTTAGCATCTATGGAGGTAGCTATGATGGTTGATATCACAATGAGGTGATATCTAATATCATGATGAGGTGATATTCTCCTTCTTTTTCATATAGAATGTGGGTATATTGATCGACATCACGATGGGGTGATATGTCTTGTGCAGCTATAAGTATCATCCCTAGCTGAGAGGGAGTGTTGATGTTATTAGCAGCGTCGGGCTGCTTCTTCCAGCGATCTCCTTAATTGTGATAAATTAAATTATAGCCTATGGCTATTTAATTTATATAATATTGAATTAAATAAAGAGGCGTGATCTTCTATGGAGGCCGACCTTGTACATATTGGAGATCGAATTAAGAAAATAATATTTTCTTGGCCGACTTGGTTAAATTATTGTAATTACTAATGAGGCCGACCTCATGAAGAGCCTCATTGTTTTGTATAAATACAAGGTCACTTCAATTCATTTGATCATCAAGTTCATTCATCACAATTCGCATTCCTAGAAGAAGTTCATACTTGAGCGGCAGATCATCTTGTAGCAGGAGCAAATCATCATCTTGCAGCAGCAGGTCTTCATTCTGTTGCAGCAGACCGATTTCAAGGAGAAGCACTTTCATTGTATCTTTGTATCTAGGAGAGGTGCTATTATTCATTGTGTCAAATTCGGCCATGTGCTGGGCCTGAGTTGTAAGCAGATTTCTGCACTTGTTCCAGAATATATAAGTGATATATTTGCTGGGTTTTTCCCCTCGATTTTGGAGGGTTTTCCCAAGGTATCTTATGGTGTTCATTGTCTTATGTGTTGCATTTTCTGATTGCTTTCATGTCTGATCCAGAAAACTAACATTATCCGCATTACAATTAATTAGTTGCATAATTCAAATACTCTAGCCTAAGCTACCTAGTTAGATTAAAGTAAATTTAATAGAATACATATAAATCTGATACACCAACAGTAATAAGCACATTCTTATTCAAGGGTTAAGGCATTCCATCTATCAAAGATCTAATTCAAAGAGCGGAAGGAGGTCAAAGTAAAGTCTCTTAGTCCCCTCTCCCAAAAGAACTTAATAAATTGAATTTTGAAGGGGTAGCGCAAGGAAACCTAGGGCCGCAAGAGGTGTTTTGTGATTTGTAACTTTCAAGGAGAGATACTATATGGTGGCTTTCTTTTTGGGGTGTTTGTACTAACAATGAGGTGGAATGGGAAGCCCTAATAGCAGGGTTAGGAGCTATTTAGTCACAATATTTAAGGAAAAATGTTTGCGCTAAAAGTTGAATAGGCATACAAAGGAGGCTCTAAATCTAAAACGATTACTTGGCTTTATTGGGTTTGTTTATTACAAAAGAAATTTTAACATTGTGGCAGATTATTAGCATAGTGTGAATGCTTGGCTAAATTTAGATATGAATCTTTTATTTAACCATTTATTTGGGAGGGGCTTCATGTCTAGGGGGTGTGTGTTTCTACATAGGTTTTTTATCTTTAACTTAGATGTGAGGTGTTCATATGTCATGTAATGATGATTGAAGATATGTATTTTTTAAGGTTATTCTTTTAACAAAGACAGCAAATGGTGATGTTATGATACTTATGGTGCATCGTTCCAAAGAATTAGTGGAAGGATTTTATGACTGAGGTGTACTAAAGAATATCTTTTGGAATAGCTCATGGGAAATATCTTTATGCATATCTAGGTCATTTAATTCCATGCCATGTTGGTTACTTATGAATGTAGGTGGAAGATTGCACAGCATGTGCAGCTATAAATTACACATCATGATGGCACTTAGGTAGCATGGGTTATGATTGGCTATTGCATGGTGATTTTGTCTTGAATCCAGGTAGTAGCCAGCTGTTTGGTGATTGTAAAAGTTTGGCTCAAGGTGCCTTCTCTTTTATCAGCCTAGGTGGTTTTTGTAGGGAATTGGCACCATCTTTGTTCTAGTTCCTTGCCTTGTTACGGAGAGCCAATTGTAGATGTGCCAAGTTGGAGTTTTATTGTCATAGGGTGGCATATCAGATTGGCAATAACAATGCTTTTTCGCTTGCAAAGATTCGACAATGCTAGGGTTTGTTAAAATTGTCATAGAAGATCAAACGTAGAGGGAGGCCATCACTATGAGTTTGTCCCCCTTATTGTGAAGTTTATTTATGGCTCCTCAAAATCTTTCTACAAGACCAGTTCATGGGAATGTTGGTGCCAAATATTAATTTGGAAGTTGTTTTGGAGGTACAAGTTATTGAAACAGAGGGTGTTGGATCAGCATCTTCCCCTTCTCCATGAAAGGATTCATTGAGTGTTTTAGATGAGCTGCAAAGTGAATTCAAATCTTATCAGCCATCATGTATAATTTGTATTGCATTTTTTCATTTTCATGGGTGCTTGGAGGTTGGTAGTGATTACACTACTCCTTTTTTGGGGGATCCTCTATTCACCATCTTAATGCTGTCAGAAGGTTTGTTATGGTGTCCAATTCCCAATGCTAGCTGGAAATCAAAGAAGTCTATTAGTTAATGGCAAGTCTAATTAGTAGAGGAGGTAGTGGAATTTGGGCAAGTCCAACATGGTGGCAGGGAGCAATGGGGCGTTGTGTAGAAATTTGAGCCTCTGGTTTTATCAACTTGTTTTGTTAATAGGCTTTGATGTTAGTTTGTGTTGGCCTTTTCCATTTTGCAGGTGGTCTAGAGTTCCAATAGCTAGTGGTTAAGTTAGCATTGTTAGGATATATGTTAGCCTTTGATAGTTGGCAGTAGCTCTTGATAGCTGTTATACTCTTTGTATTTCCTTTGGACTATGGTTTGCATTGATATATTTTCTTTATCATGGGGCAGGAGCCCTTACAAAACCCCTAATAATCTATCTAAAGAAATAGTAATAAGAACAAGTGTATTTTTATCTTCAAAATATTTTTATGACTTTCTCACCTATTTTTAATTTCAAAACATAAAATTGAACTTTCCTTTCAATAAAGGTGATTTAAAGATTTCAAAGATCAGTTTCATATGGCACACACTATTCCTCTTCTACAATTAAAGTATTTATAAACAATCTCTAGATGTGAGGATAAAGGGAAATTTTTAGATCTTCAAAAGCTTGCTAGGAAATAAAATTTTCTTACAGCACAATATAATTAGGGGCTAACAAAATCTGTGAAAATGAGTATAAATACCTCATATTTGCCAAAAATTGACTTTTAAAGTTGCTTGAAGCTTCTGCTCGCCGTCTAGCATCGAGATGACTTATCAACTCTGCCCGTAATTTCATTTCTTTTGAAACTCCACTTGTCAAAATTAAGATGCAAACACATCCTATAATGAGAATACAAAAGGATGCTGATATAAGATAAACAAAAGTAGCACGACCGCGACGATCAACCTCCCCCATTACGAATGACCTCGGAATAATAATCACTCCCACCTAGCATACATAAAAATCATTTGTAGTTTCATTATGCAAACCAAACTTTTGATGATTTTTCTTAAATGAATTCTATGAGAAAAAAATTAATAAATATTCACTTAAACATTTAAATTGTTTGAATCATTTTCTCAAAGTTGGATTCTTTCAAATGAAGAAATTTCACAAAAGAATTTTGCAGGATATGGATGGTCATTAAAAAGTAACAGACATACTTGTATGGAGTGAGTATTGAACCCAATAATATTTAATGTTAAAAGGAAATAAACAAAGTATTAATAATGCAAATTTATCAAGATTGGAGATGAACAACATGCTATAAAAAAAGTGACTTCCACTTAAATCAGAAAAAACATATAGGGGAAAATGGATGAACTCACATATTGTGTTGAAACGTATAGAATTTTATAATCTACAAATGACAAGATAAAAACTGATTTGACCATAATAATTTTTCTCTGGAAATCTTATTAAAAATATAGCTGCTAAATTGAATCCTATTAGAGTATAAGATTTGTTATGTCAAAGTATTTCTTACAAATATTGTCAAGGAATATGTCAAAATCTGCCATAAGAGTTATCATAGAATCCGTAAGAGAATCTGTCATAACTAACTAAAACTAGTCAATTCTCTTACATCCTGTCATAACCCAACTTGGGCGCCAACTTTCTCCATGCAAGAAGATACCTTATGATACATCATAGAATTTGCAATAGGTCAACGATTCCAAAGTGGGATGCCTATGTCCACTTGGGATGATTATGTGTCATCCAGTCACTTCCAACAGGGGTGCCACCTAGTCGGTGGGTCCCAATTTGTGACATGACACCATAGGCAATTAAATAATACAAATTAATACAATAATACATCAATTAAATGAATATTACGACTCTAAGGTTAAGACACCTTAATCCCAACATTCTCCCACTTGTCGAAGACCTGCCGAAAGTCATACAAAATCAACTGCTAAAGGCCCATGGAATCGGAACACTATATGAACATTCACCAAAGTGTCAACCTTCACCAAGTTAACCTTTCCATCCTCTAGCTTATCATGAACAAAAAAATACTATACATCGATGTGCTTTGTTTTAGCATGAAAGGTAGGATTCTTTGCTAGGCAAATCGCACTTTGACTATCGCAACAAACAGTAATCTGTCCTACATCTAAACCAATATCAGAACACAATCTCTTAAGCCAAATGGCCTCCTTACAAGCATGCGTGGCTGCCATATACTATGCCTTTGTTGTGGACAATGCGACTACAGCTTGCTGCTTACTCATCCAGCTAATAGCACCACCAAACATCATAAATACATAATCACTAGTGGATCTTTTGTTGTCAATGTCACCTGCCCAATCTGAATCCACATATCCACGAATGCTCATAGAATGTTGAGGTCCAGTAGGATAACCATGAAAACACAAGGCATACTCAAAAGTAACCCGTAAATATTTGAATGCTCTCTTAACCGCATCCCAATGCACCTGTCCAAGATTAGCCATAAAACGGCTAAGGACTCTCATTGCTTGGGAAATGTTTAGTACACACCATCGCATACATCAGACTGCCAATTGCGCTCGCATATGGTACTTTGGTCATGTCCTCCATCTCAATAGGAGATTTTGGACAATCATTCACAAAAAGTTTAGTCCCTTGCATCACAGGAGCAACTAACTATCTGCAATCTACCATGTTGAATCTCTCCAACACCAAGTTCAAATACTTTCTTTGGCTTAACCAAAGCTTTCTATTAGCTTTGTCTCTCATGATTTCCATTCCCAGAATGTACCTAGCTGCACCTAGGTCTTTCATCTCAAACTATGCTGACAACTAAAACTTCAAATCTGAAATCATAATTTTACCATTCATAATAAACAACATATCATCTGCGTATAAGACAATAATGAGAATGCGACCATTATCAATTTTAAAGTATACAAAATGGTCAGATTTAGATCTCTAAAATCCCAATGACAACACATAGGTACCGAACTTCTGATACCACATTCTAGGAGACTGTTTCAAACCATAAAGAGACTTTTTCAGTTTCCAAACCAAATCTTCTTTACCTATTTCAATGAAATGCTCTGGCTGTGACATTTATATCTCTTCCTCCAAATCACCATGAAGGAATGTTGTCTTCACATCCATCTGTTCCACTTCTAAGTCGTATGTTGTTGCAAGTGACAACAGAAGCCAGATAGATGTCAGCTTGGCTACAAGAGAGAATATCTCCCCATAATCAATTCCCTCCACCTGAGAAAACCCCTTAGCGACCAACCATGCCTTATACTTCTCAATACTGCCATCAGAACCACACTTTTTCTTGAAAACCCATTTACAACCAATAGGTTTACGTCCAGCAAGCAAATGTACTAGATCCTAAGTCTTGTTTTTCTTTAAAGAAGCCATCTCTTCGTCCATGGCTTGCGTTCAAGAATCTGAATCACTCATACCCAATGCCTCTCTAACCATCCTAGGCTCATCAATGTTAGTAATCAAAGAAAAAATGCAACTAAAATCCAATAATGAATAACCAAACCTTTTTGGTTGCTGCTTAACTCGTATAGACCTCCTCAAAGGCTGAGGTTGAGGTTTTTCTTCAAAAATTGCAAAGCTACTTGAGCTCTCCTCATCATCAAGTCCAATAGGATTATGTAGTTATTCTTTCTTTGGAGTAGGTGGAATCCGAACTACCTCCTTATTCTATTTCTCCTCTTTTCCTCGCTGTAGCTCAACAGTAGAAAGTTTCATCTCTCTGAAGATCACACTTCTGAGCTTCTGGATCCCAAAGCTTGTACCCTTTCACACTGACACCATAGCCAATAAAGATGCACTTAACAACCTTGTTCTCCAACTTAGACCTCTTCTCAATCGGAACATGAACGTAAGCTTCGCAACCAAATACTCTGAGATGTCTCATCGAAGGCTTTTTACCAGACCACGCCTCCATGGGTGTCTTACCAACAAGCGTTGATGTAATAGATCTATTGATTAAATAAAATGCAATGGCTACTACTTCAGTCCAAAACTTTTGTTCAAGACTAGCACCACTCAACATACTCCTAGCCCTCTCCATCAACGTTTTATTCATCCTCTCTACAACTCCATTTTGTTGTGGAGTATAGGGAGTGTAATGTCCCCGTTTTCCGACCCTCTTAAGGAATAATCATTATTTTAATTATTTAATGTTACTAGGCAAAAAGTGCAAAGTCAAAAGGGTAATATTAAATAATTAGATTAAAAGGTTAAAAAGTGGCATACTTTAATGCTAAATTAATATAGTCACTTTATTAATATATCTTCAAAAAGTGACTTAAGTATTAGGAGTCACATCAAGGGGTCACATCAAGGAGTCATATCAAGGGGTCACATCAAAGAGTCACATCAAGGAGTATTAAAATATTATTCTAAAAGCTTGTTGAACACTCTTCTTGGGTCTTTCCAAAAGATCAAGGAGTTTTTTATCAAGGGGAGTTGAGAGCTCATTTGGGGGGGGGGGGCTTGGTTGAGAGAAAATTGTTAATGAATTTCAATCTCATTGAGAGATTGGCTTTTCAGGGGTTTTGAGGATGAAATCCCTCTTGGCTTACAAGCTCTTCGCTGTTGCAATATACAGTCCAGAGATTTAATGTTGTTTTCAGCTAGGAAACACATTGGTGCTTAACGGAGATAATTCTGAAGGCTAAAGTTGCAAATCTGCTTGTCTGAGAAGTTAGGTAATTTATGCATTAGCTGATGTATTATTGCATGTTTCTGAATTATTGCAATAGCTGGTTTTTATTGCAAGGGTTTGAATAATTGCAACAACTGATGTATTATTGTAATTTTGAATACGGGTTTCTGAATTATTGCAATAGCTAATTTATTATTGCAATAAGGGTTTTTGAATAATGCAAGAGCTAATTTATTATTGCATTTTATTGTGAGGGCTTCTAAAGGATGAATTTGAGATTATTGCTCAGATTTAAGAAGAGGGTTTGAATTGAAATTCATCCTACTGCTACAGTGACGCTACAGTACTGAAAACAGTGACGTGAACAGTGTCATGACCAGCAATTCCCTATCTGGGCAAGCTATTTCAGGTCTGAAAGATATCATTCTCTCTCTTATTCTTATTTACTGTTTGGAGAGTTCATGACAGTCCTATATATGAGCATTGAGACACCCAAAACATTCTTAAGATGGTCTGCTATTCAATCATTGCTAGTTGGGTTCATGTTCTTGCTTTCTGAGACATTTTCTGAACTTGCAACATTCTGATATAAATTTATGAACATTGGTGTGCCAACCAAACAATCATATTTATGTCCAGAATTATCATAGGATTTGTTTATCAATGTCATGCTTTCATGTACTTGAATGTAATCATTTATAAGTCATTGTTGCTCTAAAAGTTTAGCAAATACCATATCTCTCAATTGGGTCCATCAATCAAAAAAATTCTACTCCTCCTGGAAAGGAACATTAGAACATGCAAAGTGTTTGACAAAATGTTAAACAACACAAATTGAAAATTTCAATTCAAATTGGCAAGGGATACTACAGTGGTATCAGAACTTAAAATCTTGCCAACTTGTTGGGTGTGTTATCCGGAAAATTTGAGAGTTTGGCATTGTTGTGACCTTTTCACACATCACCCCATTCAAATGCGGACCCTCTAATTTTTGCTCCTTTTTGGTCTTTTGGCTTTGGTTTTGGGTTGTTTTGCGTCTCTCTCTTTGATCTTTCTGTCCTAATTTTTGCTCCTTTTTGGTCTTTTGGCTTTGGTTTTGGGTTGTTTTGCGTCTCTCTCTTTGATCTTTCTATCCTTCCAGGGATATCCCGTCATTTGACCTAGGTTGGAAATTTTGGCTAAGTCTGTGAAATTAGGGTTTTCATTTTTCAGGCTTATTGGAGGTCAAATCAAGTTGGCAAATTGAAATCTGAGCTCAACAGTGCAATCACGATGCTTCAGGCAGGTTCCCATCAAATTTACACTAAGTTCGGACAACTTACTATTTTTAGTAAGTGCTCAATCTGGGGTATTTTCATCAGGATTTTGGATTTGCGACTGCTTCAACACATTCAGGTAACTTCAAGGTGCTTGCACACAAAATTTGAACAGATTCTGACAACTTGCTATTTTTTAACAATTCGGGCTTTAGGAGCCATTTTCAGGGTTCGCATGTGTGTTTTTTCAATGCATGTCTGGAGGATCTGCCTGGGTTTTTCAAGACCTTTGCGATGATATAACATGCAAGCCAGGATGAGGACTTTCAGCAATTCAAGCTTCAGAAGCTATTTTTAGGGTTTGCATATAGAATTTTTCAGTGCATGTCGAGATATTCCTCCTCGGTTTTTCAAAAGTTTCGCAATGATGTGACATGCAAGCAGAATTGATCATTTTTCAGGGACTTACTATTTTTAGCCAGTGCCCGCATGTGGACCAGTTTTCTGGGTTTTTTGAGATCCCTCGAGCATTGTAACATACAAACTCATTCGGCAGCTGATTGGTCACTTTTTCAGACACTTACTATTTTTAGCAGGTTCACTCTAGCAACCACCCGACACTACAGTTCAACAAGCAGAGCAGCATGCAGCAGAAATCAAGTCAAACGGAGGTCATTCGAGGCACATGCAAGTCAAATTAGGGTTTCCTACTTTGGCACCTAAAAAGAGGGGTAAAAAGCCAAAATTTCGAAAAACGAAGGTATCCCATCACGATCAACATCCTTCAGGCAATCTACTAGTAAAATTTGGGAGCAATCTAAGCACTTACTATTTATAGTAAGTCGCCTCCAGAACAGGGCTATAAATAGCAGGTCAATATGAGGGGCAGGTATAAATAGGTTCACATAACGGTGAGGACCATGTGGTGAAAATTTCAAGTCAAACAGAGCTGCAGAATTTTGGCAATTTTAGGGTTTGCTAAAAATAGCAGGAGGGCTAAAAATAGCAGATAAGCTTGGGCAACAAGTATAAACAGGGTAGCAAGGCCACAGAAGGCATATCACGCCAACTCCAAGTTCAAAACAGGTAAAGGGCCGTGAAGAGTCACACTTCTCCGAAATTTGCTAAAAATAGGTGGCAAAACGTAGCTGAGGCGTTGAAAAAATTTCTAAGTCCACAAATGGAAACTGGCAAGAGGAAATATGAAATGCGCCCAAGAATGAAGGTTGGCATCAAAAATGTCTAAGTATTAAAAATTCCTCTACCACCTAGGAAATGTGCCCAAGGCATGAAGGCGTTCATCAAAAGTTTCTAAGTATGAGGAATTCCTCCTCATACCCTCAAATGTGCCCAAGGTTGAGAGGATGTTGATAAAAAAATTGCTAAGTATGAAAAGTTCCTCTACCTTACCTCAAATGCGCTCAAGGTTGAGAAACATGGCAAGAAAATTCTAAGGCATGAGAGAATGAGTTCACCACATCCCATATGCGCCCTCAAGTGAATCAACCCCTAGCTAAAGGTGCCCTCAAGGAAAATGGAAGCTTGACAGGCAAACCGCACCCAAGGGGTGAGTGTGTCAAGAAAAGTGTTAAGGAGAAAATGGAAGCATGACCCCTAAAATGCGCCCTCCTTGAATGAGATGTTGGTTTGAAATTCCTAAGTGAAAAACATGGAAGGAGACCCCTTCATATGCGCCCAAGTTGTGAGGGGACCTCAAAAACTTTCTAAGTCTTCAAAACTGAAGCTCCCCCCTCGAAATGCGCCCAAGTGGAGAGGTAATGGCATGAAAAACGCCTAAGGCATAAACATGGAAGCTCAAGGGGTCAAATGTGCCCTTGAGGTGAAGGTGTTGGCAGAATTCTCTGAGGAATGAAAATGAAAGAAAGCCCCCCCTAACGCGCTCAAGAGGTTGAGGAGCTAAAGAAATTTCTAAGTCAAAAATATGAAAGTATGCACCCTCAAATGAGCCCTCAAGGATGTGGAGAAGCGTAAAAGGTTTCTAAGGCATCAAAGATGAAAGCTCAAGGGTAGAAATGCGCCCTTGAGGTGAAAGCCACTCAAAATAGTTTCTAAGTAAATGAAAATGAAAGCTCAAGGGGTAAAATGCACCCTTGAGAGAAAGAGTGCCTAGGAAATAATTCCAAGTAGTGAATATGGAAGCTAGACCTTCCAAATGCACCCAAGGAGATCAAGGTAAGTGAAAATTTCCTAAGGCATGGAAATGAAAGGGTAAAGGGTTAAATACGCCCAAAGAAGAAGATGGGTTCAAATTCTTCTAACAAGTGAAACAGAAGCACAAAAGGTGATACGTGCCCACAAAGAAGGATAATTGTTTGAAATTCTCTAAGGCATAAAAAGCTTCTAAGTTACAAAATGAAAGCATCACCTTCCAAAGGCACCCAAGGTTGGAAAAGACAAAATGAACATTAGTGGAATATTTTCAAGGGTGAGAAAAAAATTAAATGTACCCTTTCGTGTGCACCCTTGAGCAATAGAGTAAAAAAATATTTTTCTAAGGGAGTCTTTGAATATTTTCTAAGGGAGGTATGATTTTGAAATTTTTATGCCTAGGATTGTGATTTCAAAATAGATGCCTGCTTTGCGATTGATAAAATTTTCTAAGAGGAGATTTCCTAAGGCTCAGATGGATAAATGTTCTAAGGCATAAAAAAGGAAAGCAGAAGGGGTCAAATGCACTCAAGCTCGAGATGGGTGGAATTTTATCTAAGTCATCAAGCTCCTAAAGGGAAGGTAGACAAGATAGGTGAATGAAATTGCTAAGGCAAGAGGATGAAAACATCAAGATGCCATGTGCCCTAACACACAGATGTTGAAGGTTTGCTAGTGAAAAATGATGAATTTTACCACATCCGGAGATCAATCAATCAAAACATGAAATTAGGGTAAGTGAAGTGAGTTTATATTTTAAGTGTTTTGATGCTCTTCTTGTTGTTTGTCTTGCGGGATGAACACCGGGGCCAAGGCATGAGGACTTGAGGTGATGAAAAAAGTACCCTGGGATAACATTACAACTTTGGAAGAGGAAAAAGCTACATGATGTTTCATTTGCATGAAAGGTGTTGGAAGAAATGGCTAAGTGTTGGGATTTCTCTGCAAAGAGCTAATATGCACCCAACTCAAGAAGGCATGCGACAAGGTAAAGATGAAGAGGTAAGGTGAAAAATTTCCCAAGGCAAAGGCGAATGGCAGGGGAAATTTGTCTAAGGCATTAAGAACGTGATGCAAAAGAGGCTAAATGCGCCCAAGGCAGTGAGCTAGAGAAATGTGAAAGTTACAAAAAAGAAATGCGTCCAAGAATTAAGGCAACAGGAGGGCTTAACGGAGAAAACTTTTTGCAAAGAGGATTGGACTGAGTGTTGTTGTATGCTCCCCTCCTAGCGCAACAGAATTGGCAGGCAAAACAGTGGGAACACGTTTCTGGACCAAAAACTTCTGGAGGATAGTGGGCATTAATTGCTCATGGTGGTTTTTGCAGAGGGTGGAGAATCTTCTGCGCATTCATTACCCCACTCCTCTCCGTGGCGGTTTTTAAGGCAAAAACCCTAATTAGGGCATATGTGGCTCAATCTGAACCCTTCATTGTAATCAAATTTAAGTCATTTGTTGGACTGGGCCAGCTATAAAAGGGGCATCCCCCCTCATTTGTAATAGATTAGATTAAGAAATCAGAGAGTAGAAAGGATAGAAGTTAGAATAGAGAGTAGAGCTTAGAAGTAGCATAGCATAGATTGCATAGTTTAGAATCTAGATTGAAGAGGAAAGAAAGTTTTTCTATTTGAAGACTTTGTAAGAAGTTGTTGGGAACACTCTCATAATATAGAGATTTATCATTGCTTGGTGGTTCTATCTTTTGTTGTGAGTAGCTAGCAAGGCTTTTTTGTCTCTCTGATTCACTTAGGATCTTAAAGTAGCTTAAAGTAGAGTTGATTTCATTTCATGCAAATGGTTGGTAGTTGTGGAATGTGGTGTTTAATTTGAGCAAGCTTCGCTTATCCATACCACTAGCAGGTTCACTGATGGTGGGTTTGCCTTGCGTGGTCAACTAGAAATATTGTGGACTTAATTTCAATTTCGGTTTGAATGTTGGTATGCGTCATTATGATGGTATCTACATGTTGAATCGTGATTTGAATATCTATAATTACTCCTTTGACGATTGTACCGGTTCTGTGGAAGTTGTCCGAAGTGAGGCAAAGCAGAGCCTGGTTGGAGTTTGCAAAAGTTGATCCCCATATCTCACGCGTAGATTAGTCCATAGCATCTCTAAATCCCTATATCTCTTTAAATTCCGCACTTTCTGGTTAGCTTAGGAAACGTGTGCGTCACTGAAAAATCTCCCGAAATTTGAGAATCCTTTTCTTCTAAATGAGCAACTCATGTAAGTCCCCTTGAAATAACCAGCAAATCACATCAAGCCAACTGAGACTATCCCCTGCATAAGGAACCTTGGAGTTGAGTGTATGATCTTTCTAGCAATATTAGCATGTAGAATACTTTGTTCAAGAGAGGGTAGAATGACCGTTGGAAACTTTATTTTGTGTTGGTGCGGTCATAAAACACCCGTCAACAGGCACCAAGGTACAAACATTGAATGGAGCCTCTCAAAGAAAAATAAATCTTTTGGGAAATTTATGAAAATTATAAAGCATTGGGAGCAGATTTTTGTGCTCAAATTTCATTTGCTGATTACATGGATCTTAGTATTAAGTATGATCGGAGATTGCAAAGGGAAAAATAAAATTTATGTGGGAAACTTTACACTGCAGGTATAAAACTTAAGGACTCATCTCAGCCAAAAGAAGTTCTTCTGAGTACTTTCGAAGAAGTTGAAGATTATCTATCAAGGTTAGTCAATCACCTTCTAGAGTGATGAGCACAGCTATGAATCCTTGGTGCATTCTTTGGGTAAGCCAAAATTAATGAGACATCAAGATGAGGAAATAAGATTGGCAATTGTCACTTGCATAAGTGAAATTATGAGGATTATAGCTCCTCAAGAACCTTTGATAATGACAAAATGAGAGAGGTCATGTAGCTGATTATTGAAATCTTTAATGGGATAGGTGACATCAAAAGCCCTACTTTCAATAAAAGGGTCAAAATTCTAGAATTGATGGCACAAGTGCATTCATATGTTATCATGTTTGATTATGATGGTCTTATTCTCTAGTTATTTGATTGCTTCATTTCAGGAATCAGGAAACACCATTCAGACAAGATGAAGATGGATATGTTCAACATCTTGTCTGTGATTCTAGATGAAGATGTCGACGTTTGCAAGAAGCTACGATCTGATTTGTTAGACATTTGGAGAGGAGAGCAGCATGTTTCGACTATAGCATATGATCTCTCAAGAAGATCGGTTGAGTAAAAGATTGAGAAGTTCAAGGAACAGCTGACTACAAAAGAGTTGATCTCATTTGGTTTACAAGTTTCACCTTCTCTTCAAGAGGATAGCATGCCATCATCCGATGGATCAGTTGTGTGGGATGATGAATTCAAAGAACAAATGGAGCCCTCTTGTGTTTGGACACCTAATCGGGGTATTGAGGATACTTTAACAGAAGGAATTAGCACTATCTTGTTGATGTTATTACAGCGTCGGTCTGCACTTCCCAAGAAAGAAATAAATTAAATATCAACCAAAGCAAAGGGCCGACCCTATAGTGTTTCATACAAATGAATTATTGAATGGCCGACCTAAATAATATTTAATTGTTTATTATTATTATTGTAAAGGCCAACCCAAATGAAGAGGCGCCTATGTGACATATATATACAAGGTCATTTGGTTATTGAAGATAATTCGAAGCAAGAGAAAGTTCGCTATTATGATCAAGAGCAGAAATTCGCATATACAAGGAAGAACAGAAATTAAGTTCAATTATCATAAATCGCATTCCTAGAAGAAGTTCATACTTGAGCAGCAGATCATCATTCCTGTAGCAGCAGACTGAGTTCAAGGAAGAGCAGATCTATATGTATCTAAGCATTAAGGAAAGTGCGAAATCATTAGCCATTGTTGGACTGTGTTGTAAGCAGATTTCTGTCACTATATTCTTATATATATAAGAGAAGCATTTGCTGGGTTTTTCTCCCTCAAGAGGAGGGTTTTCCCAGGGTATCTTGTTGTGTTCATTGTCTTATGTGTTGCATTTCTTTTGTACAATTGATTATCTAATCTGATTTAAGAAACACTAACATATCTTAATTCCAAATCAAAATGTGTGCATACAGGACTTTGCAAAAGAAGAATTTCAGGCACAATTATAAGCTTTTTCATGCAAAGTAGAAACTAGACATGCACCCCATAGTCTGCGCAATTTGAGGAACCAATTGAAGGTGAATGAGGATGAGATTGTGGCATCATTATCTCATCATGATAAAATGCACAAGCTAATTGAAAATCATCTTTGGATGGTTCAATTAGAGAGAAGACAAATGGGAGTTGAAACAGAGTCTTCTCATGATAGCTTGCAAGAAATCAAATAAGGTATGGGAACAATGAAGACAAACTATTTGCACCTTCTTTCAGATTGTGAGCACCCTCTCAATCTCATTGAGATTTATTATGATGCTTTGAAAAGGAAAGAAGAAGTTGATGATATTTGCTTACAGTTGAGCATGGCTCATCTTTCCTTACACAAAGCAGAAAATTCTATTGCAGCTACACCGGTGGTCCATGAGCATGAGGCAAGAACCCTGGAAATTAAACAAATCATTGAAGGAATTGATGAACTCCATAGGGATGAGATGATGCATTATAACTTCAGCACTTTCCCAGTTGGAGAGGTGTAGCATGTGGATAAAGATTGAAGTTGGTTTGAGGATCAATTCTCACATGCAGAAATAGGGTCTCTTGTGATAGTTAAACAAGAAGAGTCAATTGGTGATGGATGCATTGTACTTGGTCTTGAGAGGTATATGACCAAGTTGCCGATTGATTTCATTCTATGGTTTGGAGATAGGGATGTTGGTAGCCGTATCACAGCACCATCCTCATGGGTTTTACCTCCTACTTCATTGGTTGATGGCTGTCCTACTTTGCTGGTCAGAATTCTGTCAGGTTACACTTTGAGGGCAGCGGTTGTTGGTATGGATAGTAGAGATTGGGATTGTTATTTTGGAGTTAGAGGTTGGAGTGATGATGAGTTCTTACCATCTTTGGGCAGCAAAGCTACCTTTCACTCCATCCAAGACTTGATTCACAGGTTACGTGGTGTTGTTCTGATTTATGCCACCAACTTGACAAATGTTGGTAAATGTTTTTATGCACCTATGTTGGGCATCCTTCACATCTGTAGGAGACTACTCAGTGTGGAATGAATTGTTGATGATACGGACACATTAGTCTTGGTTTCAGGTTCAGGCATTATGGGAGATTTGAGCACAAGGCTCTACATTGGCACGTTTGAAATTGACATTGGTCAGTCTTATCAGAAGAAGATGATTTCTTCCAAGTCTTGCACGTTGGACCCTGGTGTTGTTCCAACCTCTTTTACAAGAGATTGATGGCATTCATGATAGTACTTCTCTTACTCCTAAAAGTAAGTCAGGACACTTGCAATTGCTTTCCGATAGGGTTCTTGTTGACAAAGTTGCAAGGGGTAATGATGATGTTGTTGCAAGACCAACTCATCTTGTTGTGAGTTGTGAGTTCTTTTGAGGATGGCAGTATAGGATGGGATACACATGACTACTTTGGTATTCCATTAGCGCAAGCAGGAGAGTTTCACCTCGATTGCATAATGAGGTGTGCTCATCAATTTACTGTCAACCCACATACACAGAATTTGACTTTGTCCTTGATGACGTAGAGAGGTGGGTTGAGTAAGAGGTGTTCGGGTTCACTCTGGTGTGATACATTTCCGACTTTAGGTGACGAGTCCAAGTTTTGTAAGTCTTTTACTTTGTTCTCTCCATTAGATTGCTTCCAGAAGCGGGGATTGAAGACTTGGTACGATTGGACTTAGAGGTTATCAGAGTGGCACACCAAAAGTCAGTTGGTGTTGAGATTGAAGGGCTTCCAATTTATCCATGGGATCTAGGTATGATATTTGAGGTCTATCAACACAATACTTGGAGTTGGCATGATGGGGTTGATTTACAAAGTTGGGATCCAAGAATTTCATTGTTGGATGGTTGCTTTCATTGGTCGACAAAGTTTGACAACATCTTGGGTTCCAGCTGCATACAGAGGTTATGGATTAGCACATGTTGTAGGACCATTTGGGATCCAAGTGGTTGATGGGCAGGTGCAGTATCCATTCTGGCTTCAGGTGTTGTTACAATCGAGATGGTTTGGAAGTTGTGGATTGCTTGAGGGCAAGCAATCTTTGGGAAGGGAGGACTGTAATGTCCCCGTTTTTTGGCCCTCTTAAGGAATAATCATTATTTTAATTATTTAATGTTACTAGGCAAAATGTGCAAAGTCAAAAGAATAATATTAAATAATTATATTAAAAGGTTAAAAAGTGGCATACTTTAATGATAAATTAATAAAGTCACTTTATTAATATATCTTCAAAAAGTGACTTAAGTATTAGGAGTCACATCAAGGGGTCATATCAAGGGGTCACATCAAGGAGTATTAAAATATTCTTCTAAAAGCTTGTTGAACACTCTTCTTGGGTCTTTCTAGAAGATCAAAGAGTTCTTTATCAAGGGGAGTTGAGAGTTCATTTGGGGGGGCTTGGTTGAGAGAAAATTGTTAATGAATTTTAGTCTCATTGAGAAATTAGCTTTTCAGGGGCTTTGAGGACAAAATCCATCTTGGCTTACAATCTCTTCACTATTGCAATATACAGTCAGGAGATTCAATGGTGTTTTCAGCTAGGAAAAACATTAGTGTTTAACGAAGATAATTTTGAAGGCTGAAGTTGCAAATCTGCTTGTCTGAGAAACTAAGTAATTTATGCAATAGCTAATGTATTATTGCATGTTTTTAAATTATTGCAATAGCTGGTTTATTATTGCAAGGGTTTGAATAATTGCAATAGCTAGTGTATTATTGCAATTCTGAATAAGGGTTTTTGAATTATTGCAGTAGCTGATTTATTATTGCAATAAGGGTTTCTGAATAATGCAATAGCTGATTTATTATTGCATTTTATCGAGGGCTTCTAAAGGATGAATTTGAGATCATTGTTCAGATTTAAGAAGAGGGTTTGAATTGAAATTCAACCTGCTGCTACAGTGATGCTACAGTACTGAAAACATTGACATGAACAGTGTCATGACCAGCAATTCCCTGTCTTGGCAAGCTATTTCAGGTCTGAAAGATATCATTCTATCTCTTAATCCTATGTTGACTATCAGTCCATGTATTTCTGTGCATTTCTGAGTCATTTGTAAGTGGAAATCTGATTATATAAATGCATGAACAACTCAAAAAGTCTTGTGTTAAGTCTGAAACTTCATGTTGTTATTATATTTTTGAGTGCTCGAACTTGTATCTCTAGCTGTTATACATGCTCAGAATTTTTGTAAGGGACTGTTGTTAATTTACTGATTGTGCATGTTGAAAGAGAGGTTTGTCATATCATCTCATAAGTAAATGTAAAAGTCTGAAATGAATCTTGAAGTTATTTACTGTTTGAAGAGTTCATGACAGTCTTGTATATGAGCAATGAGACATCCAAAACGTTCTTAAGATGGTCTGTTGTTCAATCATTGCTAGCTAGGTTCATGTTCTTGTTTTCTAAGACATTTTTTGAACTTGCGACATTCTGATATAAATTTCTGAACATTGTTGTGCCAACCAAACAATTATATTTATGTCAAGAATTATCATAGGATTTGCTTATCAATGTCATGCTTTTATGTACTTGAATGTAATCATTTATAAGTAATTGCTGCTATGAAATTTTAGTAAATATCATATCTCTCACCCTATCACCTGAGGGCCATTACTTTTACCCGCAATGATTCTCTCACCGCTAAAGAATAACTATACACCACCAACCCCTCTCCATCTCAAAATGGATTTGTGTCTTGTTTCCAAAATAACCAACATCCTATTGCAAAATGAATGCTCAAAAACATGAACTATCAAGGAAAAGTCTTGGACCTTCATGAGAAAGGCATCTTGGAGCCTATCCATGTCAAAGTAAACCCACGATCTTAGGGCCTTGGTTATGGATCTAATGGCACATAATCCAGAAATTTTGGTACAACCTCTATACATTTTAAGGAAGTTTCTTCCAAACCCATAATAGGTGCCTCCTATTGCTTCTCCAAGACATTTATTGCCATCCCCTGCCTCCATCATGCCAATTCAAAAAAAACATTGCTATCTCTCCCCCATCTTATCCTACCCATCCTCTCATCTACCAATCCCTTATCCCTATCACCCATCATAAGCATCCCTCTGCTACAATCCTCAATCAAGACCAACAAATGCACACATCATTGGACCTATTCCAAAATTACAAAGCTATCACTAAATTCATGGGATTCCAAAATAACATCTCCCCATGGGATTCCCAAATACCATGAACTGTGTAATTGTTTTTTTCATATTTCTAATCTGCATTATAATTGATGTTATTTCAATTGCTTCAATCTGCCTGTAAATCCTAACACCTACCATTTCATGTTGTCAATTCCCCATACTAGCAAGGTATTGTGGATTATATTGCAATTGTAGATTATGAGTTCAAAGCCCTATTATATGAGATATTAAGGGTTGTTATGCCCAATGGCATAGTACAAGATGTTAGGATGTTAACAAACATCAATTAGACTAGGCAAAGACTGGATGCACCATAATGTCAAATGGGTGGACAAATAGAAAGAACTAAACTCTCATCAACTTCCTTGTCTCTTGTGATATTAGCACAATTTTTTTGAAATCCATGGATGCATCCATTAGGATCAAATTTGCAGTTGTACTATTCAAATTGTATGACAAGGTGGACATGGATTTAGGGCCACTAAATGTGATTCAATTCATTATGGACAATGGTGCTACTTGTGTTGCCACTAAGAAACTCCTAATGGACAAGTACACATCTATGATTTTTAGCCTATGTGTGGCACACTACCTTGATCTAATCCTAGAGAGAATTGGAAAACTTGCATGGATTAAGGGGGTTGCAAAAGGCTTGCATTGTTACCAAGTTGATCTACAATCACATGAAGTTGTGTGCGATGTGCTTCTTCATAGAGGGCAAGGAGCTTGTTCAACCAATGGTGACAAGATTTTCTATGCACTTCCTTTCATTGCAAACTCATTTCCAATACAAAATGAATTTGACACAAGTGTTTATTTCAAATGACTAGACAAAATCTAGCTTCATAAATTAAATGGATGGAAAAATACTGGCAAGGTACATTTTTTTTACAAGTTTTTAGGATGCAACTAAGCATGTCATTGAATTTCCAAAGCCTCTATTAAAAATTTCAAGACTACTAGATGGGAAAAAATCCCCCATGGGCTATTTGTATGGGACCACAAACAAGGTCAAGGAGGTGATGAAGGGTAGGATGGAAAATAATCAGGACAAGTAGATACCATTGTGGGACATAAATAGGAGATGGAATCAAAAATGTGCTCCCCTTTCCACACTATTAGATACTATTTAAATCCAACGTTGTCCTATAGCCCCTCATTCAAAGATAATGTTGAGATCACATAGGACCTACTCAAATGCATAGAGAAAATGTTCCCTATCCCAACAACTTTTGATGCAGTTATGGCAGAGCTACCAATATATAAACAAGCAAGGGTCTTTTTCTCAAGTATGGTTGTTATGCAAGGTAGGGAGATCTTCAAACCAAACAGACTTCATAAACATTTGACAATCTCTTTTTTTTGCATTTTTCTACATTTTTTGAAAATCTATTTTTTCTTGATTAAATCTCTTTTTTTTAATCTAAGCCTTCTTTTTTGCCATTTTTTTTCGCAAAAAAAAATTTCTACAATGATTTCAACTTCCAAGAAGAACATCAATCACTACCAAATGTGATGATCCTTTGGTTCTCACTAATTTGTGTTCTTGTATTGTAACCTATGTAAACTAACAAAAATCTTTCTTGGGAATAAATTAGAAAACCGAAAGCTAAAGTCTATATCAATTAATTGGAATTCGATCAATAAATAATTGGCAAATTAAAAAATACAAAAAGACAAAAATTGCTCTCTTTTTTTTTCACAAAAGTTCACACAATTTATTCATAATTTTTGCTTCATGGAGCTATATAACAGTTGAGTTCAAAGAATGTAAACAAAGAAGAAAGCACACATCTCTCTTACAAAATTTCCTCAACGAGTATGTTGTTCCTTGAATTACTAGCTTAATTTCAAATCAAAAACCTTGATATTAGAATTTGTGCCAAAATCCCTAAATCCTTCAAGTTGAGGAACCTCACTATTTCCCATTGATCATCCCTAGAGCCTCATGATAAAGAGATCAATCATTATTTATCATTGGTTTCGCCCTAGATTCTTTAAGTGAAAGAAGTCAATAGTTGCATCTCATTGTTCAATTCTAAAGCCTTTTAGTATAGATATGAACCATATATTTCATCAATAAAAAATACAACCTTCTGGTCAACACAATGACATCATTCAATCCTAAAGCCTTTGAATCAAGAGAGTTTCTCTAGTCAAGAAAATATTTAAATAAATTAATAAACCTCATTGATTATTGAGCCTTGGAATCAAGGTAACTTGAGTGTTCATAATGTTTATTTACATCTTTATTGAGGATAATTGGAGCAACATACTGGCTAGAGTAGGAAATTAGTCACCTAAACTATCACAATAGGAGAAAGGGGCTCCTATCCATTGATTGCAAGCTTAGCATGTCACTCAATACCTGGGAGTTTTTCCTATCACCAAGTAATCGCAATTTTAACTTTCTAGATTCCGACATTGAATTTTTTGAAACTGACTAGTTAACTCACCACAACAAAAAACATGCACTAGATAGAAAACACACAAATTTTCGCCTTTAAAACTATCATTCGCCCATCATGAACACACACAACAGCATTAAAGAATTCCAGAGAAAATTAGAACTATTTTTAGGCGATTTGAAGAAAAACAAAAATTATTTTGGATTTGCATCAAATTCGTTCATTTTTTTCCCTTTTCTTAAGCATGTAAATTTATATATCATTTCTAAGTTTTTAAGCATGTCATATTGCAAATTGAATTGAATCAATTTATGTAAATTTGTTTGTGGATTAAAATTCAATAAGTTAGACTGATTTGAATTAAAAAAAACATTTTTTTTAATTTTTTCTGAATATAGAGTTTATGTTTTAAGGTTAAAAGATTATTTTTGTCATATTCATTTATTCCTAGGTTACCGGGTTCGTACCCAGAGGCCTCGAACCCGGTTCGGGTTCGAACCCGGTACGGATTCGCCTGCAGGTGTGCCCTGGGTACACACAGGGTGCATGCCCAGGGCGCACCCAGCTGATTGGTGCGTGGACCCACAGGTACTAGGCACGTACCTGGGCGTACCTCCAAGAACCCACGGCCCAAAATTAATAAAGTGCGCCCAAACATAAATAAAAAGCATTCTTTTTAATATTATTTTGTTTCCTAACCCTAATCCGGCCCAATATGAGGCCTTTCAACACTAAAACATTTCATTTTTACTTCTCATTTTGCTCTCACCATATTTTCTCTACATCTTGGCATTTTGAAGGGAGGTGATTGTATTCGAAGGAGATCGATTGTGGAGTGCCAAATAGCTTCTACAAAGGAGATTTAAGTGTTTAAGGTATGCATTTAAACCCTATTCTTTGATCTTTTGAACTATTTTTTCAAGTTCCTTAGTTTTTGATGGATTTTTTCAAGTTTGCGAAGAATTTTTTCAAATATTTTTTTTTTTTTTTTTCATTTTTTTATGGAATTACACAGCAATGGCTAGTAGTCAAGGTTTAGTGGGTGAGGGAGAGTCAAAGTTCAAAATTGAGAGAAAAGGATCTCCTTGGGCACATACCACAGAATTTCACCAAATTCTGGAGGTGGGAGTTTGTTGATTTGGAAGTGTAATTTATGCAGTACAATATAATAAGCTCCTATTGCAGTAGAGCTACATTTTATGGGCCTAGTGGCAAAGGATTAATATATTGTGGCATGGAGGCCCAAATAAAGAGAGTTTGTCTTACGTGAAATAGTAGAGACTTATAAAGACAAGAAGATCTTGCGACAAATCTGATTGCAAAGGAAAAGAAAGTAGTTATTCTTCCGGAAAGAAAAAAACACCAACATTACCCTCTCAAGCAGTTAGGGCCTCCAAAAATCCCTTCTTGCCTATGCCCTCTACGGAAGAGGAAGATGAAGATGAACAACAAATCACCACCCGCAAGAGAGGTCCATGGGAGAGGGCATTTAAAATGGAGGCAAGAGATATTGCTGAAGAAAAAATTGCACGTTGCCTCTATGCCAATGGTCTTCCATTCAACTTGGTGAGATCACCATATTGGCGGGACATGGTGTCAGCAATAAATAGTGCACCTCCTGGTTTCACAAGTCCTGGGTTTGAAAAGATGCGTACCACCTTATTGCAAAGAGAGAAAAAATCTTTAGAGGCCCAACTAAAACCAATTAGAGATTCTTGGATTGAAATAGGTGTATCTATTGTTTCCGATGGATGGAAAGATTGCAAAAACCGTCCATTGATCAATGTTATTGCAGTGTCCCCCAAGGGGGCAATGTTTTTGAGGGCAATTGACTGTGAAGGGGAAGTGAAAGATGCAGAGTTCATTTCCAGGATTCTCATTGACTCCATAGAGATGAAATTATGATGATAATGTTGTCCAAGTAATTACGGACAATGCAAAAGTTTGCAGGGCTGCAGGTGCTTTGGTAGAGGCTAGATATGAGCACATCTTTTGGACACCTTGCACCGTACACTCCCTCAATTTGGTGATGCAAGCAATTGGAAACCAAATAGAGTGGGTGAAAGAAATATACCAGGAGACCGAGGAGATCCAGATGTTTGTGACAAACCACCATATGTCACAAGCAATTTTCAGAATTTTTTCAAGATTGGAATTGTTGAAGGTAAATTTAATTTATTATTTATTTAGTTTCATTTATGTCATGTTTTACATAATTGAATAATTTTTTTTTTTAACTTATTTAATTATTTACATGTTCTTAGGTTGTTGAGACCCGATTTGCATCTCACACAATTGTTCTGAGACGACTTGTGAAGGTGAAAGGGGCATTGAGTCAAATGGTTATTAGCAACCAATGGGGTATATGGAAGCAAAAGGTGAAGGCATTCATCTTGGATGACAATTGGTGGGATCGTGTGAATTATGTATTGGAGATGACCGAACCTATCATGTCTATGCTTCGGTTTGCTGATACAGATGAACCATGCTTGGGGGATGTCTATGATAGCATGGATACAATGTTGGAGAAAATAAAAATTGAAATACAAAAGAGAGAGAATGATCCTGAAGACACCCTTTACAAAAGGGTGGAAGCAATCGCTCTTCATCGTTGGAACAAGATGACAACACCATTGCACCTCCTTGCATATGCCCTATCTCCAAGGTACTATACTAGAGAAGTACTTTCTATCCCAAGGAGAATACCGCCATATAGAGATCTTGAAGTTGCTAGAGGGTATAAGAGTGCATTTAAGAGACTCTTCAGTGATCCAGAAATGGAGACAAGTGTTATGAAAGAATTTGGAATGTTTAACATAAAAAAAAATCTTAGCCCTTTTGTTGCCAAAGACCAATACAAAATGGATGCTATTACATGGTGGTACCTCCATGGTCAAGTTTATATGTACCTCCAACCTCTTGCAATCAAGATCCTCTCACAAGTAAGTTTTTTTTTTTTGCCACTTGTATTGTAGAATTTAACACTTAAACATTCTTGAATTTATCTTGCATTTTATATTTTTAATTTTGTTGGTTTTCTCTCTAGGTTGCAAGCTCTTCTGCTGCTGAACGGAATTGGAGTACATACTCCTTTATCCACTCAGTGAAGCGTAACCGGTTGGCTGCAAAAAGAGTTGAAGACTTGGTGTATATTCATTCTAATTTGCGTCTTCTGTCACGTACGGAACCTCAATACAAGGAGGGGGCAGCAAAGCTTTGGGATGTAGCACCCGAGTTTGCTGACTTGGATGCAACCATTCAGGATCTTGCTAGAGCCACTATGGATGATGTGGATGATAATGATGATCATGACATGCATGGTGCTGGAAGTGGAAGCAGAACCGCTTTGGGTTCAAATGATGATGATCTTGAAGTTGAAGCCACTGAAAATCCAAATCAAGATGACTTTTTTGATAATCCTTTTGATCATTGATGAACATTGAAATTGAATCATGTTTCAACTTTCATGAACTACATTTTGTAATTCAGTAATACTGTAATTGTGATGATTTCCATAATTGATATCATTGATATGGCGTATTTGAATATTTTTCAACTATCAATTGACATTTAATATTTATCTTTGGCATTTGGCATTGATCAATGATCAAGTATCATACTATGAAATGATTTAGTTTTACAATTCTGTATATTTCTCTTACTTTTTTGTATATATAATACATATATATATATATATATATATACACACGAACCCATACGTACCCAAACCCCTAAAAAAAATTTTCACGTACCCACGTACCGGGTTCTCGTACCCGAACCCGTCCCCGAACCCGAAC